>CABHPP010148224.1:0-41672 GCA_902168425.1 Peromyscus attwateri | reverse complement strand
TCTCTCTCTCTCTCTCTCTCTCTCTCTCTCTCTCTCTCTCTCTCTCTGTGTGTGTGTGTGTGTGTGTGTGTGTGTGTGTGTGTGTGTGTGTGTGTATGTGTGTAGTACCAAAAATTGAACCCAGGGCCTCATGCATGCTAAGCAAGCACTTCACTATTAACATACAGCTTCATTCCCCAGCACTTTTAAAAATTTAAGCTGTTAAGCTGGGCAGTGGTGGTACACACCTTTAATCTCAGGACTCGGGAAGCAGAGGCAGGTGAGTCTCTGTGAGTTCAAGGCAGAGTTCTAGGACAGCCAGGGCTATTAAACAGAGAAACCTTGTCTCAGAAAACAAACAAGAAAAATAGAAAAAAAAATTAAGATGTTCTACTGTTTTGTTCATTGACGTGTATGTGCCTACCTGAGTTTACATGCACCACATGCATGCGTCTTTGAGGTCAGAAGAGAGCATCAGATGCCCTGGAATTTAAGCTACAGGTGGTTTTTAGTCACCATGTGGTGCTGGTAGCTGAACCCATATTTTCTGCAAGAGCAGTAAGCACTCATAATCCCTGAGCCACGACTCCAGCTTCCTACCATTTTTTTAAAATATGGCCTTAATCTGTGTCTCTGGCTGGCCAGAACTTGCTTTGTCTACCAGTCTGGCCTAGAACTCACAGAGATCTTCTTGCCTCTGGCTTCCAAGTGCTGTAATAAAGGTGTGTGCCACCATGCTTGTATGTCTTTTTAAGACTTTGGTGGTGGTGGTGGTGGCATTTGTGTGTCTGTGTCTGTGTGTTTCTTTTTATTTTGGAGACAGGGTCATGCTATGTCCTGGCTGACCTGGAAGCTGTTATGTAGACCAGACTATTTGACCAGGCTGGCCTCAAACTCACAGAGATCATACTGCCTGTGCCTCTCAAATGTTGAGATTAAGGGTGTGTGCCTGCCATCATACCCAGCTCATTATTATTTTTTGAGACAGGGTTTCTCTGTGTATCCCTGGCTTTTCTGGAACTATGTGGACCAGACTGGGCCTCCACTCACAGAGATTTGCCTGCCTCTGCCTCCTGAGTGCTGGGAGTAAAAGCTCATGCCACCACCTCCTGGCTCCCTTTAAAATCTTATTTGGAGCCAGGATCTTGTTAAATTGCCCAGGCTGGCTTTGCACTTATCTTCCTGCCTCAGCCTAGCTACCAAGTAGTTAACACTATAGGAGTGTGCCGCCACACCTGGCTCACACCCTGTTCTTGTCCTCTCAGCTGCTGCTCACTTTTTTCTGTCCTTTGGTATTAGTTTGGTAGCTCCCTACTCCAGGACGCCTTTCTGGTCTCTAGTCTGGGCTTGGAGTCCCCACGACACTACAGCCCTTTGGTGACCCTGGTCACTCTACTTACTGCTGCCTCTCCTTTGAGGAATGGATATGTCTAATATACCTTTGTGTCTCTACACAGAGTGGATGCAGAGGAGGTAAATGCAGTGCCTTTCCCATACAAGCCAAATAAAGACCTAGGACCAGACAGGCAGGAAGGAGGGATGGTGCTGTCCAACTTGGTCTTCTGGCCTGCTTAGCTCCAACACTTGGATACCACCTGTCAGCAGGGCCTGGAGTTTCGGGGTGTACACTGGCCATCAGGGTGTTGGGCAGAGGCCTCAAGTTGGGCAAGGAGTGAAGGCCAGTCTTCAGCCAGGTTGTTGGCAAGGTCCATTCCCCAAAGGAGTTACGGCAGACTCTCCTCCTTCCCCAAAGAGAAACAAGACCCCCTGCCCCCACGCACACACACAAAATCACCTATGTAGCTTTCTTCTGGCTACTTTTGTGGCTCATGAACTCTCCTTCAATCTGGTTCCTTCCTCTTCTCTAGGCCTTGGCGTTAAGTGGCAGACAAGGAACACACCAACACCTGGCATTCTGTATTCATACATTCCATCAGAAACTCCTTATGGTGCCTGCCTAGCCTAGGAAGCACTGGGCCTTACAACTAAGGTGTGTACTCAGCACCTGACCTTCTGATTGCTATACTTACTTTCCAAACCAGAGTCTCCTGAGCCTATAGAAAATACCTGTGGGAAACAAGAACATGACAATTGTCATTCAGGATAGTCATTTCCTGAGCTGAAGCAGATGTGGTGTGAGGGAGGCAAGTGAGAAAGTAGGATCATGGCCTTAGCCTTGACTTTGTCATGGGCTACAAGGATCATCTTTATGGAGCCTTTACAGGGCACTGCTTTACAGAGGATCCCTGGGTGTAGGTGGCTTTCCAGGGCACCTGGCAACTAGCTTGTTATTTCATGGTGGTGGGGGTGGTTTCACAGCTTGTGTGACTTGCTGCAGCCTTAAGTGGGACCTCAGGTAGTTAGGTCTAGAGGTCAGCCTGTCAGAGGGGGAGGGTTTGGAATGGATCACTAGAGTACCTACACTCACCATGTGGGCTAGTCACACCAGAACCCTCTGCAGCATGTCAGAGGTGTTCCAGAAGGTGGTGGAGTGTCTTTCTTGGTCTCCACTCTGTTCCTTTGTGGGACTCAGGACACCACTGTGTACAAGCTATATGAGAGTTACAGACTTGGAGGTTTAATCTAAGTTGCTGTTTTCTCTGAATCTCACTTACTTACAAAATGAGAGATTACACAGGCTGTTTTCAAACATGATTCTGTAGGTGTCCAGAGTTCCTTGGAGATACCACAGGACTAGAGAGGAATGATGCTAGGAAGTGAAGGAAAGAGAATGTCCTATCTACTTCAGTGTGCAGATCTAGTCATAAGTGTCATGTATCACGTTCTAAGGAAGATACTAGTTTAAGAAAGAGGTAGCAGGCCTGGAGAGATGGCTCATGGGTTAAGAGCACTGGCTGCCCTCCTAGCATAGTGACTCACACTTGTCTGTCCCTCTAGTTCTAGGGGATCCAGTGCCCTCTTCAGGCTTCAACAGGCACACAATACACACACACACACACACACACACACACACACACACACACACAAGCGGTGCCCAGACAAACATGCAGGCAACACATACACACATGCACACGCACACGCACACGCACACGCACACACACACACACACACTGAAACAAAGCCAGGCATGCTTGGGAACACCTTTAATTCTAGCACTTGGCAGCAACACGCAGATGGATCTCTGTGAGTTTGAGGTCAGTCTGGTCCAAATAGTGAATTTGAGGACAGCCAGGGATGTACACCAAAACTCTTTTCAAAAACAAATCAAAATTTTGGTTATTCTTGCCTCCCCTCCCCCCACTTTGTCTCCCTTTCACCACACCAAGACTGACACCTCTATATAATTTTTAATTTTTTAAATGTACTTTTTTATGTGTTGTTGTTGTTGGTGGTGGTGGTGGTGGTGGTGTATGTGTGTGTATGTATGCATTCTCATTCATGTCATGCTGTTCTTGTGGGACAGTAAGAGGACATCTTGTGGTAACTGATTCTCTTCTTTACCATGTGGGTTCCAGTAATCAGACTCATGCCATCAGGCTGCCTGGCAAACCCCTTTCCTAGCTGCGCCATCTCACTGGCCTGAGAAGAATTATTTATAGAGTTATATTACTTTAAGATGAACATCATAACCCACACCTTTAATCCTGGCTCTTGGGAGGCAGAGACTGGTGCATCTCTATGAGTTCAAGGCCAGCCAAGATACATAGCAAGCCTTTTTCATAAACAGCAGCAACAACAACAACAAACAAAAAAGAGTTATATTGTTTGAAACAAATTTGACAGCCTCTGAGTTAAATGCCCTCCTGAAAGAACAGTTCGAGTCAGCCGAATGATGGATAGCAAGGCATTCTCTTCACATCTCAGTTGGCCTCACATTGCCAGCTCTGTGTTTCTTAGAGTGTCTCCTTAGAGCCCCAGCCCTTCTTGAAACATGGGGTCTGAGATCTCTGTGGCCTAGTACACCATTCCTCACTGGTGTCCTCAGCCTCTCGTGGCTTTGCTGCCAGGGAACACTGCTATTCTCATTTGCCATCTTCTTCACCCAGTTGGCCAGAGCCTGCAGCCTCATGTTCTCCTCTGACAGCCTGGCGCCCTTGTGCAGCGCAGCCTGAAGCTGTGCCTCTATCTCCTCATAGCGCCGCTCTGCCTGAGCGCTCAGCTTCTCGCATTCCCGCCGCTGTGCACCCAACTGCTGCTCCAGAGCCTGCACCTGGTGTCCTGCTGTCTCGGAGGGTGAGCTGAGGCTGCCTGCTTGCTTGTACCTGGGCGCAGTTGGCTTTACTCTGATGTAGATTCAACTGTCTTTGCAGATGCAGCATTTCCCGCTGAGACTCACGCTGCAGCCAGTCCAAGTCATTGATGTTGCACCATTACGCGCAAGTGGCGCCCTCTCCAGGAAGCGAGAAGCTGCCGAGATCCGCGGCGATGAGCGCCAGCAGCAGGTGGCACTCCTGCCTCAGTGCTTCTATCTGCAGGTCCTTGGCTTGCAGCGCGCCAGCCTGTTCTGACAGGTCCTGAGTGCGATGTTGGGCAAACACTTGGCCCAGGTCCTCGAGGCTCTCACCAGGTACAGGAGCGCTCACGGCCCGAAGGTTGGTCTCCTGCAACTTGCGGGCCCTGTCTTCAAGGCGCTGAGCAAGGTCGGTCAGCTCTGCGTGCTTCACCTTGAGCCACTTCACTTTCTCAACAGAGAAGCCTGTGCGCCCAGCTGCAAGTTCTCTTCGTGCAGGCCACAGCGGTGGCGAACCAGCACCTGCAATGCTTTGGCCAACTCAGAAAATTGGTAATCAATCTTCCTGAAGACCCAGCTATACCACTCTTAGGCATATACCCAAGGAATCAATCATACCACAAGGACTGATGCTCACCTATGTTCATAGCAGCATTATCCATAATAGCCAGAACAACTTAGATGCACCTCAACCAAAGAATGGATTAAGAAAATGTGGTCAGGAGGCAGAGCTAGGTGGATCTCTGTGAGTTCGAGGCCAGCCTGGGCTACCAAGTGAGTCCCAGGAAAGGCGCAAAGCTACACAGAGAAACCCTGTCTCAAAAAAACCAAAAAAAAAAAAAAAGAAGAAAGAAAGAAAATGTGGTACATATATACAGTGGAGTACTACTCAGCAGAGAAAAATAATGACATCATGAAATTTGCAGGCAAATGGATGGAACTAGAAAATATCCTGAGTGAGGTAACTCAGAAGGACAAACATGGTATGTACTCACTCATTAGTGGATACTAGATGTGAGGCAAAGAATAACCAGACTACAACCCACAGCTCCAGAGAAGCTAGCTAACAAGGACCCTAAGAAGGACATATATATTGCCCAGCAAAAGGGAAATAGATGACACCTTGAGGACTAAACTAGGAATGGGGGGGGGCAACAGAGGGTAGGGGATAGGGGATAAGAACATAAGGGAATGGGATGGTTGAGCTGGAACAAGGATGGAGTTGGATAGTAATGAAAGAGATACCATGATAGAGGGAGACATCATGGGGATAGAGAGAAACCTGGTGCTAGGGAAGTTTCCAGGAATACACAAGGATGACCCCAGCTTAGACCACTAGCAATAGTGGAGAGGGCGCCTGAACTGGCTTACCCCAGTGATCAGATCAGTGAATACTCCAACTGTCATCATAGAACCTTTCTCCAGTAACTGAGGGAAGCAGATGCAGAGATCCACAGCCAAACACCAGGCTGAGCTCCAGGAGTCCAGTCAAAGAGAGAGAAGAGGGGTTCTATGAGCAAGTGCATCAGGATCATGATGGAGAAAACTATAGAGACAACCAAACCAAACTAGTGGGAACTCATAAAATTTAGACCAACACCTGTGGAGCCTGCATGGGACTGGACTAGGCCCTCCTCATAGAAAGACAGTTGTATAGCATGATCTGCTTAAGGGACCCCTTGGCAGTAGGATCAGAATCCATCCCTGGTACATGAGCTGACATTTTAGAGCCCACTACCTATGATGGGAGACCTCGCACAGCCTTGAGGCAGGGGGAGGGGATTGGACCTGTCTACCAATGTACCTCCCCATGGGAGGCCTTACCTTCTTGTAGGAGGGAATGGGGGTGGTTTGGGAGGGGGAAGCTGGGGGGATGGGAAGAAGGAAGAGGGG
Source organism: Peromyscus attwateri (assembly GCA_902168425.1). Taxonomy (NCBI): domain Eukaryota; kingdom Metazoa; phylum Chordata; class Mammalia; order Rodentia; family Cricetidae; genus Peromyscus; species Peromyscus attwateri. Next base: position 35,608 of record CABHPP010148224.1, on the reverse strand, counting down.
GATTTTTGATTGGTATGTAAAATGATTTAAAAAAATTTCTTAGTGAAAAAAGAAAGTCGATTTTTGATTTCATACTATCCGTTCTAATTCCCCTGCCCCAACTCCTCCTAGTTCCTCTACAACTCCCCACCAACCCAAACCCACACCCTTTCTTTCTCTCTCATTAAAATACAAGTATCTAAATAAATCTCAATAATGATAATATAACGATAATGAATAATAATAAAACAAACCAGAATAGGACAAAACAAAGAAACTGAAAAATAGGCCAAAGCTCAGATTGATAAGCCATAACCTTCTCTCCTAGACTTGCTTTTGTTTTTTCTTGTTGTTTGTTTACTTCTAGCATCTTGTGGTAGTGCCATTCTCTACCTGAAAAGGTGAGGACTGTTAATCCCACTGATGGAGAAAAAGACCACTTCCACAGTTTAAAGCCAAACTTGAAGCAAGCTTTAGTTAAATACTGGTCAGGTAGATGAGTTCTGACCATGTCTGTCTTTGGTTCACCAGATAATTGGCCTCAAGTCATGATGTGTAGCAGCTTAAATATTTCCAGTCAGGTCCAATCAGAGGCAAGCATACATCCTAACTTCCAGCTTATATCCAATCAGAGGCAAGCATACATCCTGACATATATCCTGCCTGTGAAACTTCCACCCACATGTGATCAAGTACAAACGTTTTTAAGGGGAGTAAAAACATTTGGCTTGTTGTCTCCCATAAGCAATAGCCTCCAGCATTTCTATCCTATCTATCTATCCTAGGGCAAGGGGCTTACAGATCAGAGGCATTTTTGTTTCATAGGTCTCTATGGCGTAGTAATTAAAACCTAAAATGTAACTTTGGCTCTCACATTTCTCCCCTTGAATGATATCCTGAGTCAAATTCTTGACTCTGATGGGCACCTGTTTATATTGGGATCTAATAACCATCAGTGTAATGGTACCCAGGCATGAATTACCATTTAGTTAAGGCATCAATGATGCAAGAGCCAACAGGAATTAATAGAGGCAGAAAGCATTTTTAAAAGGCCCTGTACTAGCTGACACCAGAGTTACTATCTAGAAGGAACCTGGAAAGGAGAATGGGGACCAGTTATTTACTTCATCTCAGATCCCCCCTTTTACAATGATTTTTTTTGGAACATCCAGATATTTATAATGATTCCTGAGTGGTTTGTATAGAAATAATAATTAAAGCTATATAATAACATCTCTGTTTTATATTGAGTAGGTTGAGAGCCCTATCACATTGTAGAACTATTTCAGCTAATGACTCTACCTGTTGACAGATCTGGGTCTATTTGATTTTAACAGGTATGCCAATAGACACAATAGGTAGCTATTTTGTCCCCTATGCCATGGAGTTTCTTTTTGATCTAACATTCCACCCTGCTTGGGGACAAGGGGCGATGTACTCTCTTCTGTAACTACTTCCTGCTGAAATTAGGACGGTGTTATCAGGGCCCAGGAGAGCTTGAATGTTAGTCAAATGCAAGGACCCAGCTGAACAGACAGAGCACATTCACATCAAGTGAGCTGGTCCACATCAGCTTTCAGCAAGTCCAGGGCTTGCAGTCATTTGGAGGAGGTTGTTGTCAGCACCTGATGCTTGGATGCCAAGTGGAAATCTGCAGAGACAGATGTGAACTAGGGACAGAAGTTAAAAGTTAGGAATTTAAAGCAAAATCTTACATTTGGAACTTTCAAACCCACAGTTCAAATAGATAGAGGAGGAGAGGAGTCTGAGAGAGAGACAGAGACAGAGACAGAGACAGAGACAGAGAGACTATCTACAGGAATAGACAGGTGAGGAAACTCAGGCTGCACTTATCTGCAGTTCTTTTGACCTGCCAAAGGTGGCTCCAAGTCTTATGACTCCCTAGATTCTCTGAAGCTTACATGTTTGTTTTTTACAAAAAGATGTAAAATTTAGATATATTAACATTACAAGTCTACAGAAATCCAAATTATAGAAAAATTAGGTAACAGATATCTGTAAAACAACTGGAGTAGACTCATGCCTATGAGTCCTGGCAAAGGCTAGAGATTTGAGTTAAAAGACATGAATATTTTTCCTCTGTTGGGAGAGCTATATTGGACAAAGATATCTTTAGCCCAATGAGAAGCACCTTCAAGTCTACACTTAGAAGACAACAAAAGAATACTTAAAATCTTGAGCTTGTGACTAAATAGTAAGTAGTCCTTGCTCTATCAGCTTGTCAGAACTTCATTGATCGATGTTAAAACTCTGAAATTTTGAAATCTCAAGGTAACAATAGCATACAAGGGCAAAGAAATTGAAAACATTCCCCGGTTTGACGTGCTTGAGATCACTTATGCACACCTTTACAACTTGCATTTGCATCTTAAATCACTTTGCGACCCACAGAACTTCTTTAAGCTTTCACATCCTCAGACCTTTATATACCTTAGTACATTTTCTTAGACTCTCAAAACTTGCATAGACTTTAACATTTTTTTCTTTCCATCTAATGATTTACCAGAGACACAAGGAGTTATACCTGACAACAGTCATTGCAGATCATGTTCCTTTAGTGGAAACTTGTATCTGAAACCTGTTTACTTGTAATAGGAAGCCCATTAGCAAGGCAAACCTGTCTGACTTTTCTCAGAAGGAAACCTCGCAGCTCTGGAAAAAGCAAGGCCAAACTTTTACATATGAAATGAGCTAACAAGCTGGCTACAGCCTTTGAGAAGAACCTGGTTGCCTGCTGCTGCTACTGCTGAGCTGACAAAGCTGTAGTTAGCCTAGCTTTCAATATCATCAGAGATCTCTGAGGGATAATTATAGCAGGAAGTCTAATCTAAAAGGCCCATGTATCAATTAAAATGACAGCAACTAGTCCATTACCCAGACTGTCATCCCAGGCTCCTGTGGTCTCCATGGCATTGGGGCAGAAGTACCAGGACAGCATCAGTCTTCAGCCACCTTGGCCAGAAAGATGAGAGGCTTTCCTGTGGAGGAGGAAAACTGTGGAACTGACCTTACTTTGTCTAAGCAAAGTGGGGCAATCAACTCTCCAGTGCCCTGCCTGTCCACAGTTTGGGCTGGATTTCGGCATGGGGCAATCTTGCCCAGTGGTTAGCATTACCACAATCCAAGGGGCATAGTCATGGTGCCATGTCATCTTCTTTGGAGACCTTGTGGTCACTCCTAGGGGCTGGGGGGTCTCTGTCATAATAAGCATTTTCCATTAAACATTTTAAATGCCATATTTATCATTTCTGACAAGTTTGAGGACCATTATCTATTAAATATTTCTAAGCTAAAGAAACCTAGTCTTGGGGGAAAAAAAGAAACCTAGTCTCAACCTTGAAAATCCATAAAGGCTAAATAAAGCTTTTTCCTATAATTAATTGCATTAATGCTTAGCATGCCTACAATTATAGTTCTGAACATATTAAGGAATTTGATCCTTTGTGAGTGGATTATTAACTTGCATGTGTTAATCATCTTTAACAGTTTATAAGTTTTTATAAGATTAGGACTTGCTGGGGTAGGGCTTCTGAGCCAGGACTGAGGGAGTCTGGAGCATTGCATTCCCACAAGTTAATAGGCACCACAGTCATATGTTAATGGAAGGGCCACAAGTAATTTTTGCCAGAGATAAAAAGAATGAGTTCCCTTTTAGCAAATGGGAACTTTTTTCAAGCCCCTGAGGGAATGGGGACTTTTGTTTAAATGTCTGGCCTTGGGAAGCTTTATCTCTGTTAAGTTTGAGCCTTAAAAATAATTTCTGAATTGAAGCTCCTTTTAGTATCAAAATAGAAATTTTAACTCATAGAAACAGTCCACAGAGAGACTGGGAAATTTCCTGATCCTTTCATAGTACACCATTACAGAATATAACAGTTTCTTATATGACTTGGTTTATCAAAATAGTTTAAGCTTAACAAAATTAGCAAAAACGAGGTTAGGCACACATTTTTAAGTATGAATAGAATTTAGGTGAGGACAGACATTCTCTGAGCCAGTGATTCTCAACTTTCCCAATGCTTTGACACTTCCATACAGTTCCCCATGTTGTGATACCCCCAACAATAAATCATTCCCATTGATATTTCACAACTGCAATTTTGCTGCTGTTATGAATCATAATGCAAACATCCAACATGCAGGTGATCCAAGGATACCACTGTAAAAAGGGTTGAGACTCATAATCAGAGAAGTTACTCCAGGCCCTTTGCCAGACTGCTTAGGTCATTGTCTTGCTGCAAATTAAAAAAGTAACATCTCAGGTTTTGGTATTTAGTATTTGGTGCTCATAGCTGTGACCTTAATATTTAACCTTTTACTTAATCTTTAAGCTTAATATTAATAGTATAAACCTTTGTATAAACATAAAATGTCCCATAGCTTTACAAATTTAAATACTTTAAAAGCTGTTCCTTAAGAAATACCCAGTTTTTTTTATTTAAATTCTGTAAAACTCCAAAATTTCCTCTTAAACAGTTTAAAATCTCTCAGTTGTGTTCCTACAATATCAAAAATAAACCACTTTGTTCTTGTTTGTTTTTTTTTAACCTCAAGAGGGAGAAAACAGGTCACAACCACAATATGCATGAGGCAAAATCAAGCTTCAACAGTGAAAACAATTCAAAGCTCATTATCTGGGATTCATTCACAGTCCTCTGGGTTCTCTCCATGCATGGATCACCTTTTTGTTCCAGCCCTCAGCAGTATATACACCATCTGGCTTCTAGATCCCAACCTTATCCATTTCATTGTGGCTGGTGCTTCTGGTGACTATAACACGGCACCAGCATTTCCAAACTGTTAAGGTCCCCCATTGCAACTGAGCACTCCTTAGAAACTCTAGCTCTGTGACATATTGGCAAGCCTCAGCTGTTCCTCATGACCCCTTAAAACCAATACCACCTGGGTGACTCTTCCAGCACAGTGTATAGTCTTGCATATAAAAACTTAGAAGTACACGTTAATACCTTAGTAAATAAGCATTGTTTTTTTTTTTACCTATCTTTAAAAAAATCTTTCAAAATCAGGACAGGAAATATCATACAAAAATCTATCCTAATCCAAAATATCTTGGAGACCTAGTCTGCCTCCATGGTAGGCTCATTTCACATTGTCACCTTTAATCAAGATGGCTGTGAAGTCGCATGACGTCCATCTTCTCCAATGCTAGCAAAGATGGTTGCCAGCCATGTGGCTGGCCAAACATGAAGCACCATGGTATCCACCCTTGCCAACCTTAGCAGAGATGGCTGCCTAAAGATAGTGACATTCCACATGTTGCTTATATCTAAAAATGGAATAATGTGACATGGTTCCTTTAAGGTTTTTAACTACCAACTCCCAGTGTTAACTAGTTTTAAGTTAATATTTTTCATAGATTTTTAACCATATCCAGTAAAAATAAACATAAATCTTGAGGTACAAAATGTTCACATAAACTAAGTGTGATTTTTTGGCTATTCTGCTTTGCTGCTTTTCCCCATCACAGTGTCAGGGCTCTACTGAAACAGGATATAGAGGAAACTTTCAAATATGCCAGGGTCTAGAGAAGGGAGAGCCATAACCCAACTCTAGCCAGCATTCTAATGAAACAGAACAGTATAAAACAACGTTAATGTTATCTACACCAAAAAGACATCCCAGCTCCTACTCACCTGAATTCAGTGACCAGAGAGCTCGGAGATAAATTCTGAGCCCTGGCCATAAAGGCAGCCGGGTGGTGACTGGTAGCTGGTGCATAGAGACAGCAAAGGTATAGGACCCATTTCTGTCTCAGCTCTATGCTTGCAACAAGACTTACAGACACACTAGAAATCACTGACAGGCAAAATTTTCCAACAATACAAGCAGACAAGAATTTCTCAAGAAATAAGCAGACAAAACTTTCCAACCAGAATCAGAAGCAGATGGGTAGAGGATGTCTTGCCTTATGCCCTGGGAGGGAGAACATTGGGGTCCCATCGAACCCCTTCCACATCCCAGATAGGCATCCCACAAAGCAGAATCAGACTAAAACTTACCAGGAGACCCCCTTGGGTTCTTGTTGCTCTTCTCAGGATGTAAGTTCACACTGATAGTCTGCAAACTGAAGGCAGCCTCTGAGCCTTGGAACATCTCAAGGCACGTGCATCCTGAAGTGGCATCAGCCCAGGAGTTCTGGAGTGAAGGCCCAGCTTTAAAATTTATGTGTGTGGTCTTAATCTCCCTGGAGACCTCCAGAAAATGTTAACCCCATTGATGGAGAATAAAGCAAGTTTTAATTAAATACTGGCCAGATGGATGAGTTCTGGCCAGGCCTTACTCTGGTTCCCCAGAAAAAAAAAAAATTGACCCAAATCATGCTTTGCAGCAGCTTAAGTATTTCCAATCAAGTTCAATCAGGGGCAAGCATAGATCCTGGCATATTCCCTGCTTGTGAACCTGCTACCCACATGTGATCAGGCATATACAGTGCAGATGGGTCAAACAAACTTCTTTAGGGGAGTAAAAACATGTGACTTATTGTCTCTCATAAACAATAGCCTCCAGCATTTCAAAATCTATCCTAGAGCAAGGGGCTTACAGACTAGAGGCATTTTTGTCTCCTGGATTACTATGGCTTAGTAATTAAAACTTAAAATGTAACTTTGGCTCTCATAGGACATGGCAGAGGAATTTTCACACATGGATCTAAGTGATGCACATTTATCAACAACTTCCAAACAGGTTCAAGCTGCTCTATCTCCACCCTGGTGAACACTCTTCCATCATCCACATGGCAGAGGAAAACTTGGAAACTGCAGAAACAAAGCAGTTTATCAAGACGCTGGCCCCAAATGATATCCTATATCAGAGAAAAAGTAATTTTATCATAGGGCAAACAGGACATCTTCAAATGGACACTCAGTCAAGAGGGCTGCATGTGGTCTCATCCTCCCTCCCTTTCCTTAAAGATGAGGTGGAGTGAGCTGGTGCTACCCACATTCATAATATCAAAAGAAGGCAACAAAAGACAGGAGGTAAATGAAAAAATAGTAGTAAGGGCTGCTCTATGTCCAGCTCACCTGATTTAAATATTCATTAACTATCAGCTCACCTGTGAATTCTGCCCCACAGGTTGATTGTGTGAAGGCATTAAACAAGTCTAAGGAGACAGAGAATGCTGTCTCTTTTGGTGACACATCGGAGGGGACACATGTGCAGGCTGAGACTATCACTTTCAGTCACACAGCCCTCGATGTATAGTAGTTCTTGGGGGACACCAACCACAGAAGGAACCCTGGACCTCAGGATCACGCTGGCGTTAGAGCAACAACACCACTCAGACTTGAATGATATTGTTAGAGAGACAACATCATAGATTCCATGGCCCAGCATTGGAGCAACAAAAAATGTGAAAATTGCAAGGACATAACTCTTGAAGAGTTCCATCCACATACATGAATGACCAGCCCCAGGAGGCACCCATAGCCTCCACCAGGAACAGCATGAGGGTGTGGAAGGGGGTGAGGAGGCAGATGAGTCACCTATATAGCAGGTCATGTTGCTTCCTCACCACCCCAATGAGAAATGACACAACATCCAGGTAAGGGATAACAAAGAATGTGGAAAATGGAGTCCCAAGGAAACTGAGTAGGCATGGCCCCAAACATTCACATATTTTTTGACCTTTACTTTTGAAAGGCACTTTGCAACTGACAGGCTGCACCCATTTATACATGAACCTTAAGGTGTCTATGACCCTAGAAGGAGTTTTCCCACTGGATCCTGCTTATGAGGATTCTGGGGAAGTTGAACCAGAAGCAGCAGAGGATGTGAACAGGGGCTGAAGATGAAGGGAGAATGGAAAAAAGAGGGCATTGTGAAATGGAGCACAGGTTAGGAAGGAAGGGAGGAATCCTATGGAGAGCTGTGGTGCCACAAGACATCTCTTTGCTAAGTCTTTAAATGTCAAAGTCCTTTATTTGTGTCTTCTTTCAAGAGCTGAAGATGAAGTCCAGGCCCCTGGTTTCTAAACCAATGGGCTTGGTTGAGCCCAGGCTAGAACTTGAAAAAAGGTGTGCCCCAAACCTGTTGTTACCTGTCAGACACCTCCAGCGACCAGGGCACAGGCTCTGTAACCCTCCTCTCCTGTTGAGTGGGAGTGACTAAGTCCCACTGTTTAATATCTCTGTTACCCTAGCATGAGTGGCTAGAGAGAGAAGTCTGCCACATAACCATCCTGTTATGAAAAGGTAGCCATCCTGCCTCTGAAGTCTGCATGAGAGAAGTAAGTGCTCCACATGATGCTGGGTCCTCATCACCTTCTCTCATTTCCATCAAGATAATCATGACCAGAGTCAAAGAAGTGCTTGCTTTCTATGCTGAGGGGAGAACAAGGCGCAGGAAGAGGAGAGACGAAGAGGAGAGGGGCATGCGGGACATGTCAAGAGGAGGAAGACAGGGAGGAGGAAAGGCCATGAAGCTGGGTGAAGGAGGAAAGTCTGTCCAGAGGAAATATCAGTCTGGCAGCAAAAAGAAAGGGGTGAGTGTGTGTGGTGGTGACTGGGGCCATGGACAAGCAGAAAGAACAATCCTCTGAAGAGGAGAACTGAGAGGCGTAGGACACGGAGAGCTGGGAGAAGATCATATCTCCCTGGCAGGTTCCAGTTTGTTCCTAGTGCACCACTTGGCTGCTTCCTGGGAAAACTGCTCCTGACCTGGGGTTCTTAGGCAGGTGTGGCTGTAGAGAAGAGAAGCCACATGCTTCCCAGGAGCCTCTTCCTCTTTCTGCTGTACCCAGTCTTGGATTGATTGGGTGACATCTGTGTCTTTGTCTTCACTGCTGCTGTACTACTTCTCCAAATCTGTATTAAAGACATTTCAATGGGTTTCTTTCCTTAAAATTCCTATTTTCAGGTTCCTCTTAGTCATTGGTGACTATGGCTCTCAAAATTGGTTTAAAATGGGCATTAGCCTTTCTCCATGCCTAACAATAGCTATACCAAACTGTATTCCCAATAGCTTCACAATGAGCATATTGAGCATAGAATGCATTGCTGGCATATGTGAGGTTTAGGAAGAAGTCTTCATGGTCCCAGTATTCTAGTAGGAATTCATCCAAGGTGTAGTGGGATATGTCACTAATATACTTTACTCTTTGTTTATTGGTTGTGTAGCTGTTGGTATGTTGGTTGCTTCATTCATTGTTCCTTTTGCTGTGGATATGGTTGTTGATGAAGGTGATGATGTCTCTTCAGTTCTGACAAGGTCAATGGTGTTGGTGATGGTGAAGCGAACAATGGTGTTGTTGAGGAGCCAGAGCTTGACTCACCTGGTAATTTAAACCTGTAGAATTCCATAGGAGGAATCCCAGAAGCACTCTCCTAGGAGGCTTGTCCCAGCAAATTGATAGCATGGTGTTGTTCCATCTTGTGTTCTCTTTTGTTTTCTGGTGAAAGTTTCTATGGGGCATAGAGTGTAATTTGTTATGGCCCTGTTTTGCCACGTGCTATTTCCCTCCCTGTCTGGGCAGAAGGTATAATGCCCAGTTAGCACCAGTGCTGAGTAAATTAATCCTAAAACTATTACTATCCTTAAGAAAGTGCAAATTCAATGTATTGGATTAGGTCTTAGACACATTATGCTTGTAGATCATCTAATTTTCTAAGGTTCAGATTTCCCTTCTCATCTCTGGTCCAGATAGTACTGCCTGTTCTGGGTGGCATGACTTCTGTTTTCTTTAAGTCTTGAGTGTTTCTGTCCCTGTAAACACATTAAGGGGGAATTATTCTACATGATCCAGAAATATATGGTCGTTGTTGTAGCTCTAAGTCTGATTTAATATCTTCTTCTAAGGAAGAAGCTCTATTCAATCTTGGTCTAGTACATATCATAGCATGCAATTTTAATAGCCTTTTCAAGGGAGTATCTTTTAGTTGTAATAACTTGGGTTTAAGCAGTTTATTCCGTCTTTCTACATTGCCAGCTGCAGCTGGATTATATACTAGACAGAAGTCCCATTGTCCATAGTCTGGGACCACCTCTGGACTTGAGATTCTGTAGAGTGTGTTCCTAGATCTGACTCAATAATTACTGGACAGCTATACTGCCTATCCAACACTGCAGAGTGTGTATTGTTGCCAACTGGTCTGGTCTATGACTTTCTTTGGCTAATCCAAGCCCTGTGTTTATATCTACAAGGGTGCAGGCATACAGGTCCCTGTAAGTACTCAAAGGTCTAATGGAATCTATTTGTTCATAGTCAAACTGTTTAGGAGACCATGTTACAGCTGGTAGTCAATGTCTGAATATAGTTTTAAGTGCTGGACAAAGGCAGCAGTCTCTAATGGTGTATTTACAGGCTTGCCAGGATATCGTGATGTTCCCTTTATCAAACCATTAAATAAACATGTGTGTCAATATGTCCCAATGTTTTATATAGTCCTAGGATTCCTTCCTAATAATGTTAACATTCTCAGGTTTCTTAATTTTTCATTTTGGGTTCCTTTTAATATTTATTCTCATAGGGTTGTCCTGAGTTTGCCAACGGTTTGACTTCTCATCCTTGCTGATTTATTCTGAATTTGTTCCCTAGCAAGTTTTAATATTCGAGTCTTAAGTCAACATGATTCCATTTTGTCCTCTATTTCATTATTTTTAGGTGTCTTGTCTGTCTTGTCTGTGTTGGTGTCCACACGGTCCATATAAATTTTGATGTATTTGCTAAGTTTTGCCATTTGCATCCATGCCTCCCTTGACCAAATATCTTTGTTATTTATCTGCCAATTGTTGGTTTTCCCTTTTTGATGACTATATAACTGTACAATTGCCCACAGATCATGAATCAGAGAAGATATAGATTTTCCTTTTGCCTTCCTTAGCTGTTTGTCTTGTAGCCAGTAGTGCTGCTATTACTTCAGTGTGTTGGGCTTATTTGGTGGTTCCTTCCTCAATAATAGCCATTTCATTCCCTGGTCTACAGGCTGCTGCTTTCCATTTAGTTTTGTTTCTATCAGTGTTTGATGAGCCATCAGTAAACCATGACAGGTGCGTCTCTTGGGGGGCAGTCTGAGCGGTTTAGGGATGGGGATTATAGGCAAACACAGCTATTTCCTCAGTGCAGAAAGGCTCAGATCCCTTTGCTACCTCATCCTGGTCACAAATGAATTCAGATAGGTACCATTTCCAATGTAATACCTTTCCTTACAAGGGTAAGCCTGTGAAGGACTCTGCCTTCCAGGGGACCCAATCTATTATTGGGATGGGCTCCTATATGATCAAAAGGCAATGACTGAGTGTCGGGTCCTGTATGCCTCATAAAATATCTATATATGTTTCTCAAAGAGTGAGTATTTATTCTCCACATATGGGAAGTGTTTGCAGTAGAAGCCAACAGCCACTTGTTGGTGTGCTCCCTTTCGCTTTCTGAGGGGTTCCCAGTTGCCATATTCACTAATATATGTAATATCCATAATTAAGGTGCCATCTGGTCCAATATTGGTCAGGGTTGAATGCTCAGAAATGAGCTTACAGGCTGTCTCAAAAGCTTCTCTTTGTTCTGTCCCCACTGGAAATCAGCTGCCTTTCTAGTAACCCTACAGTGGGATTTCATAATAATCTGTAAATATGGTATGTGGTTCCTAATTGGCAAACATACCAATTAGGTGTTACATCTGGGTTTTGTCCCTGGGTGAGGGAATATTTAGAATCTTGTGCAGTAAGCCATATAGGACCTTGGTTCCTTCAGATGTCCATAACACACCTAGAAACTTGGTTGAGGTATCTGGCCCTTTCACCTTGTCTTTATTAATGGTCCAGCCATTATGTACCAGGGTATCAATTACTGTCTTCATATAGTTTTGAACAGTGTCCTTACTGTATCCTGCAATCAAAATATCGTCTACATAGCTTAAAAGTAGGCAATCTGAGTTAGGTAGCTTTTCCAGTAACCATCTTAGTGTCACATGCCCAATGATCAGGCCATTCTTACAGCCTTGAGGCATTCTTTTGAATCTGTATTGTTTATTATTCCAGGTAAAAGTAGTAATGTCTCAGAGTTCACATGGAGTTGTATGCTAAAGAACATGTCTGATAAGTCTGTGTTACCAAAGAATTTTGGGTTGTAATTCGTAATCTTTAAGACTGTATCTTCTACATCAGGTAAACTTCCTGGCATTTGTGGACAAAGCTGATTAATGCTTTTATAATCTACTGTATATCTCCATTGACCTTTTGGCTTCTTTACTGGCCAAACAGGACTATGGAAGGACTGTGTGGGTTCGATGATATCTTCCTTCAATAATTTGTTTACAGCGTCAGTCATGGTTTTATCAACTCCCTTGATAGGGTATTGCTTGGTAAATGAACATTTAATTTTAGGGAGTTCTATAGGAGGAATTTGTACTTGGGTAATGTTACAGCCCAGGGGTTTAAGTTTTTAAATAAGATGTCATTGTGGAAATAATTTGAGTATGACATCCATCCCTAGGATGCAATTAAGTGCTGGTGTAAATAGTGTGGGAATATTTAGAGACAAATTATAGACTAATATTTTCTATTCCTGTTTTAAATGGTTTTCCTGATACCCCTTCAGTAATTACACAATTTGGGGGTTTTGCTAGGGGTTGATAATTTTGGTGAGGTTGCGAATTTTTACCTCACTTTCTGTATCTACCAGGCAAGTTATCTATTGGACCATTTCCCTGATCTTTCCTGGGATCTATATGAAGGGTCTGGTGTCCTTCCTTGATACCAGGGTGGTCAATTCGGTATATTTTTTTCATCTGCCTAGGAATCTGTTTCTAAATCCCCCCTTTGGGTTGTCTGATTGATATATGTATCTGATCTCTTCCAAAAAATCCATGATTTTCTGAAAGCATGACTAGTTGGGTCTGGACTGTGGTCTTGCCTTGCCTTTGCCTTAAAAAGTCCACCTTTTAAGTGAGTTTCCATGGTACTGGTTTGGGTTAGATTCTGTACATAAGACTGGAGGGCTATTATCTTATCTGTCTCCAGTTCTCTAGTCCCCTTGAAGAAATTAATAGCTTTTCCAACAGTCTGGCAATTGGCCAGAGCTGATGACACTGGCATTCACAAATGTGGAGGGGCATCCTTAATTAGCCTTGTCCATAAAGTGCTCAGTAGGCAAAAATGAGGCCTTGACTTCCAACTCCCCCTTTTAACAAACACCTATGGTGGCATAAGCTGGGAAGATCACTACTAGCAAGGTGGAGACTTGATTGCTGAGTCTCACAGTCTAGCCAGCCTACCTGAATCACTGAGCCCTTGATATATATGAGAAACCATTTCTCAAAACACACACTCACATACACATACACTCACACAGACACACACAGACACACACAGACACACACAGACACACACACACACACACACACACACACACACACACAAAGATGAATATGTCTGAGGAATAATCACTTAGGTTTTCCTGGGGCTTCTACATACAAACGCACCTAATAATTGTATGTATATACACACAGAGGCAACAGCAGACAGAAAGGTGTTTCTTGGGGGAGATGAAACACACACATGGAGCACACAGAGAAAAAGGAGGGCTCAGGAAGATGAAAAGTCATTCTCTTCTCAGGCTGGGACTTTTAAGGTTCTGAGGAGTCTTCCTCCATCACTTGATTTGATCAGTTAGAAAAAAAGACAGGATGATTCATGGGACTAAATTTGTTGTGCAATGTGTCCTGTTCTGGCTTCTAAAGAACGTGTTGAGCCAGTGCATCTGTAGGGGGACTGCTGGTGAGAGAAAACGGCCTAGAAGGTCTGTGTGAAGCTGTCAGGCTTTTGTCTCAGGTCAGGAGGGTAAGGACAAAGCTGGCAGTCTTGAAAGTTCATCATCTTTAATAACTAGTCATGGACCCACTCTTTATCTGCCCCCCTGGGGGTCTAACTTCTAGTATCTCAATTTCCTGTGCTACCAATTCCTTGTCATGAGTACTTCCTAGATTCATTCAAGCCTAAATCACCACATACCCCAGATGCTTCTCTCATTTGAAAGAAACTTCATCAAATGTATGGCTTTTGAAAATTTGTGGTGTCCATCCTGATACACCTATATCTATATGCTAGAGGATGAATATTGCATGTTCCAATATGTGGAATGAGCCATGTAAGTGACTATCTGGGGATAGAGGAAGGGGACTAGAGGGAGGGGGAGAATAGACAATCAGGCAGGTGTGATAAATATGTATTTTATAACATATACACATAAACATGACATAAAGAATTTTAGCATTTTGTATTATTATTAAAATAATCATTAAATATTTATTATGGTAGTCACACTAACACTCAGGACACAGTGGTCCAGAGCTGCAAGTAGGAGATGAAGAAGCCCACTGCACTCCCATTGCCTGCAGCTGTCACTGCTGATCTGCAGGGACCTGCTGCCAGCTCAGGGACAAGAGCTTGTCATTCCCTTTCCTTAGGTGTATGCATGTGGAAATGTCTTCTTTTTCTTAGTTAATGTATTAGTTTGATCCTTTGCTATTATAACTCTTCCATAATCATGTCTATAAATCTGTTCCTAGAGATCAGGGTCCTCCAAAGTAAGGATGGATGAGGCAAGGAGGTGTTTAAACTTACCCGTATCCAGCACAGCATACTAGATTGACTCAGAAACGTGTGATTTGAGTTCCTAATCAGTTATTGAGTTCATCATTTCCCAAGTCCATCGCCACTGAGAAGCTTCTAGTTTTAATCTGTCTCTGGAGTTCCCCTTCCTCCTGAGGTTCCACAATAACAAGCCTGTGTCTACCTCACAAATGTTGAGAAAATGCCTCTACAGTGTGATGAGGCAGTGTGACCTCCTAGTGAGTACAGGGTCTGCTGACTTCAGGCTCCCACTCAATAAAGTCTGGATCTCCAACCACCACTTTCTTGCAAAGGGGATAAGCTACTGATGTCAGGCCTTCAGTGAGGCTGGGGACTGTCACAGGATTAGGAACTTATCCAAATGATGATCTGTCCCACAGGAGCACTGACGGATTATGGGAGTGATAACAGCCCCAACTCAAGTTAGGAAGCCAATCTTGCTATGTTCTAAACTTGTCCAGCCTCCCCCCTCACATGGATTTCTGCACAGGAAACTGAAGGCTTTTATAAAATACCATGAGAAATGCCCTTGTACTGGCTTCAGATATGAGAGTCAGTGTGGGAATCCTGTTTCTCTCTAAATTCATGTGACCTCACCTGGTCTTAACTGGCCTCTTGGCTTCCTCCTGAGTCCGGCAGTATTTATGCTGCTGAAACAGAATGCCCAAAGATGCTAAGCTTGCAAACAAATGGTAGCTAATTATATAGTTATAGAGCCTGATATATAATTGAGAATTCCAGAGAATTCAGTGTCTTTTGGGGTACCACACTGGCTTATAAATGATGTCTTCTCACTGTTAACACACAAAACAAAAGCAGGAGCTATACTGATATTTTTGTAAGTATACCTATCTAGTCACTGACAATCTTTCCATGTAAATGGCTCTGCTGTCAGATGCAGTCTCCACTGGGCTATATTTCAACATATGCATTTTGGAGGAGAGAGATATTTAAGACAAAGCTTCTGATAACCTTACTTTTCCTTAATGTCTCCAAAGGAAGGAACATTGATTCTAGTCTTAGTCCTCCATCTCTGCTGATTTATTATTTCTCTCCATCATTTCTATTTACAGGTTCATCACTCTATTTTCCTGTGGAATATTAATTTAAGATGCTCTACATTTGTTTATGCTGTGGAACATTTGTTTTAATGATGCAAAGATGTTTTGCATTCTTTTATGTAGCATTTTTTAACTCTGTGAAGCTGTGTTATATTGCCTGTCTAAAACATCTGATGGTCTAATAAAGAGCTGAATGGCCAGTAGCAAGGCAGAAGAAAGGATAGGCAGGGCTGGCAGGCAGAGAGAATAAATAGAAGGAAAAATCTGGGAGAAAGGGAAGAAGGAGCAAGAACAAGGAGAGGAGGAAGCTAGGGGCCATCCACACAGCCACACAGCTAGCCATGGAGTAAGAGTGAAAGTAAGATATACCGAAGTAAGAGAAAGGAAAAAGCTCAGAGGCAAAAGGTAGGCAGGTTAATTTAAGTTAAGAAAAGCTGGTTAAAAATAAGCCAAGCTAAGGCCGGGCATTTTTAAGTAATAATAAGCCTCTGTGTGTATTTATTTAGGAGTTGTGTGGCAGGCCCCCCAAAAGAATAAAGAGTAAAACAAACAACTAGACTATTTAACACAATACAGAGTATTCCAGGGGATCATTTACTAAGAGCATTGATTCCAAATCTACCCAGTGCCCCTTGTCCAGCTACAATCTTCTCACTGGCCTCCTAAGAGTATAGTAAACTCTTAAACTCTCTGAGCACATTCTTGAAATTATTCCCATAAAGCCTGCCATATAGTGGGTAAATTCTCCTTTTCCTCTTCCCCTTCTCTTTCCTTCTTGCATAGCAGGTGATGTATAGAAAGGATTATCACTAGTCAAATGTGAATTTTGGGCATATGGGCCAGATGAGCTACTGCTAGATGGCAGACATTCCCTTTTATAGGTGGGCAGCTTCTTAGGTTGAGATGATCCCAGACCACGAGGTGTCTGGAATGTTACATGTGCCCTGGATTCCTAGGTGTAGTGATAGCATTGAGAAGAAATCAAATTTAGTATCTTTGTGAGATTCTATAGGTCCATTATTACTACAGCTGTATTTCCCTTTTCTTAAATTTTGAAGTCTATCATCCTGGCAATTGCTGCTTAGAGGGCATTATGGTGATATTGGGGACATGAGCTAACACTGAAGAAATGCCTGACACCTACATACAGGCTGTACACCATAGAAGTACGGACAATCAGTTGTCATCTGTAGGACTGGAGTGTTAGTCTCATGGTCAGGAGCAGAATTCCTTCTACCTTCCCATACCCCTGGGACGAGGAATGCAGATGGAGCAAATACAGGAATGATTTCTAATGGAAGAAGTCATGACTTTGTTCCTTAAGCTGATGTTGTTGAGAGTGAAATAGATTTTGAGAATTTGCCATTTCTTATGATACAGATAAAAAGCTAACAACTCAACTACTACTTAAATAGTTCTCTTAAAATTCCACACATCTCAATTGTGCATATTATATCTTTTCTAAAATTAAGTTTTTTGGAAAAATATACACACACAAACACATACATAGACATACATAGTTGAATTGCTATGTTGATAGAAAGAACCTGAGAATTTTTAATTCTTCTGTTCTGAAAAAAATGTAAATATATTTACCTTACCCATTTCTGTTCCCAATTGTTCTAGAACATAGGATAAGCTAGGTGGCGGATTTGTGGGTCTCTGTATCCTGTATTCTGGCAGGAGATCATAGTGTTACTTAAGCCAACAGTAGGTATAACCTAGAAAATGAGGAAGGTGCAGTTTATACTCATGGTATTTTTAAATAAGTCCTCATAAGGAAAATTATAACACCACAACCTTACTGCAAAAAGTTTATAAGTCACTGGTAGAGAATATCTTATTAGGTATTTTATGATGTCAACAGATTTCTAAGAAAAAAGGGAGAATTAAATTGGAATTCTTACAGCACAGATTTGGGGGTTTTGTGCTGTTGCTTGTTCCTTTCAGAAATTTTGTGAATCAAAACATAGTAGCAACCTTGCCAGAGAAAGTAGCACAAGTAGTGGGGTAGGCTTATTTTGTTTGAGTCATGTAAGAAACTATATCTCACAACAATTTGGCAGAAATTTTGTGAAATTTTAGTCCTGATGAGATTGAAAGATTCAGTCTGAGAGCAGAATTCTGGAGGGAACCAGTGCCATTCCTCACAGCCATGACAGAGTAAGAAGTCCCATGAGTCCTCTCATCTGAGAAAATGAGAAACTGGACAAGAAGCACAACCCATCCTGTGAGGACACAGGAAACACTTATCACAGAGGAATCCTGAATTTGGGTGAACTGCCAGAGTGATCTCCCAAAGGAAGCCTGGGACCAAAGCTAGGGTTACAAATAAGGCAGATAAGGAGTCAGATCCAACCTCTGCACATAAGGTGCATCTGTCCTTCACGTAGGAGGGCCAGAGAATTCAGCAACAATTCCACAATCCACCTTCAAGATCCTTGAGAAAATACTCATATAAAAGTGATTACTTTTTAACTGAAAACAGATCTTTTTCATACAATATATTGATTATATTTTTCTCTCCCTATTTCCTCCCAGATCCTCCTCACCCACCCAAGTCTATACCCTTTGTTTCTCTCATAATACTACAAACAGGCATCTAAAAATAATAAATGAAATAAGAGAGTAAAAACCAAACAAATCAAAACAGAAAAAAACAAAGATTAGTACAGGAAAAGAAACATATATAGATGCAGACACACCACACACGCGCACACACACACACACACACACACATACACACACATACACACACCCCTGCATGCAGAAATCCCGTGAAAGCACAAAACTGGAGAACTTTATATGCAAAGAGCCAATAAGTTAAAAACAAACAAACAAACAAATGAATGAATAAATATGATGCCCCGAAAAAGCATTATGCAGCAAAGAACCTCCAAAACCACCACTGAGTTCATTTTGTGTTGACTTCTGGTCATGGGGTCTGTTCACACAAGTGGTTGTATACCCATGGAGATTCCATTGGAGATAACTAATTTTTCATTTGTGAGCAGTTATCAAGTGGAGGTAACTCTGGGGTAAGAATGTGAGATTGTGTCCTCTTCTCCTCTCAGCCCTGGGACCCCATCTGGCCCTCTCCCATGCAGGCCCTTTGCTTGATCACACAGTCTGAGTTCATATGTGCATTGGTTCTTCTGTGTATAGAAGACATCGTTGTTTCCCAGTGTTCTCCATCCCTCTGGCTCTTACACTCTTTCTGCCTCCTCCTCTGAAGAGTCCTCTGAGGCCTGAGTGAAGAGTTTTGGTGGAGGCATCCCATTTAGGACTGAGTTTTTAATGTCTCTCATTATCAGCACATTGTCTAGATCTGGGTCTCCTTATTGTTCCCATGCACTGCAGGAGGAAGTTTCTGATGGCTGAGGAGACACTGATCTATGAGTTAGCAGAATGTCATTAGAGTGTTTTTATAGCTATTTTCCATTGTCAGAAGTGTACTATTCTGTTTTCCCAAGCCCCTGGGCTATGCAGTCTCAGGTTCTTGGCCCTCAAGCCATGTCAGGGATAATTCCATCTCATGGATTGGGCCTTCAATCCAATCAGACTGGTTGGTGACTCCCACAAGCTTTGTGTCACTATTACATTAGTGCATCTTGCAGGCAGGATAGGGTTAGAGTTAGTCATACTGTTAGGGTTTGGTTTACAATTAGAGCTGTGGTTAAGATTGTTAATGGGCTGGGGACAAGGTTAGGGTCAGTGATTTTAAGACACTGTGAGCTTATGTGAGACTGTGTTTGTATAAGCATGAGTGTGGGTGAGTACAATAGTACATTCAAGTATGTGTGTGTTTATATGATCATAAGTTTGCTCATGCCTATATGAGCATGATTTGAAGAACATGGGTTTGAGTATAGGATTGTGTTTCTCTGGGTATGTGCTTGGAAGTGTATTGCAGTGGTGTGTGTGTGAGTGTGTGTGTGTGTGTGTGTGTATGTGTGTAAGAGTGCATAGAAGTGACAGTGTATAGCAGACAATGGTATAAGTATCTTGAGTGTATGCGAGTGTCAGTGAGGTAGTTGTGCATGTAAGGAGTTAGTGACACCATACAAGAATATGTGTTTATGAGCACAAAAGTAAGTGTGAGTGTGTGACTGTGGGTGAGAGTAGAAAAGTATGGAAGAGTGTGTGAGTGCACATGAGTATCAGTGGCAGAATGTATATTGAGGGTATGTTTTGTAGTGTGCCAGTTTGTAGTATCATGATCAATTTACATTTTGTTGCTGTGAAGGCATCATAGGCAAAAGCAACTTGGGAAGGAAGTGTTTATTTCAGCTTGCAGGTTAATCCACCAGTGAAGGAAGCCAAGGCAGGAACACAAAGCAGGACCTGAAAGCAGGAACCGTGGAGTAAAGCTGCTTATTGGCTTGCTTCCTCTGGCTTGCATCTTCTCGTGTGCTCAGCTATCTCTCTTATATAGACCATGCTCATGTGCATAAGAACAGCACCACCCACAGTGGGTTGGTTCCTCCTTCAATAATAGTAACTAAGAAAATGCCTAGGAAGGACGCATGGATCGCCCAGCAAAGGAGAAATAGGTGAGATCTACATAAGCAAACTGGGTGTGAGTGGGTGGTAATGGAGGGCCAGGGATGAGGGATGAGAACATAGGGGAATGGGAGGTTTGAGCTGGAACAGGGACAGAGTAGGAGAGCAAAGAAAGAGATACCATGATAAATGAAGACATCATGGGAATAGGGAGAAAACAGGGTGCTAGGGAGGTTCCCAGGGATCCACAAGGATGGGCCCACCATAGATTACTGGTAATAGTTGAGAAGGTGCCTGAGCTGGCCTACTCTGGTGATCAGATGACGGAATACCCTAACTGTCATCATAGAGCCCTCATCCAGTGACTGATGGAAACAGATGCAGAGATCCACAGCCGGGTCCCAGGCCAAGTTCCAGGAGTCCAGTCGATGAGAGAGAGGAGGGATTCCATGAGCAAGGGACATGGAGACCATGATGGGAAGAAGTACAGAGACAACTAGCCCAACTAGTAGAAACACATGAACTGTGGACCAATAGCTGAGGAGCCCCCATGGTACTGGACTAGGTACGCTGTATAGGCAAGACAGTTGTTTAGCTGTTTGGGGAGCCCCCAGGCAGTGGGATTGGGACCCATCCCCAGTGCATGAGCTAGCTTTTTGGAGCCCAGTGCCTATGATGGGACACTTTGCACAGCCTTGGTGCAGGGAAGAGGGGCTTAGACCTGCCTCAACTGAATGTGCCCGGCTCTGCTGACTCCCCATGGGAGACCTTGCATTGGAGAAGGTGGGAATGGGGAGTGGGTTGAGGAGGAAGGCGGGAGGTGGGAGGAGGGAGAACAGGGGAATCTGTGGTTGGTATGTAAAATGAATAGAAAATATCATCATCATCATCATCATCATCATCATCATCATCATCGTAAAGAAAATGCCTCACAGATATGACCACATACCAAACTGCCAGAGAAAGTTCCTCTTCTCATTTAATATTTAGGTTTGCATTAAGCTGATAAAAACTAACTAGCACAGAGTGTATCATTAAGTGCAAGGACTATGAAGAATGTGTAAAGGTATGATTGTGTGATTGATTATGTGTGTATACGACCATGTTTACATGTCTTTAGTGCACTCTGACATCAATCATCCATCAAAAAAATGCACCACAGACTAGGCCACAGGCCAATGTGTTTAAGGCATTTTCTCAGTTGAGGTTCCCCTTCCCAAATGACTCTATCTTGTGTTGACAAAACACTAGCCAACTACAAGTACAAGTGTGTGTGTGTGTGTGTGCATGATTATCTGTGAGCATGTTAATGTATGTGAGAGAGTGTGTAAATGTTTGAGTGCCTAAGTGTGTATTAGTACAAGAGCCCTCAGTTCACCTCCCTCAGCCTATTCAATCTCACCCTCTGGCATTTCCTAGAGTCCAGACCATGTGTGCTTAGGGCAGAATTATATGCAAATGGCCAGGTGGAGTTACTCAAGTGAGGGTCCAATGACCCAACCTTGACCTTGCTTCTAGGATGGAATACCTGCCATCTGTGGGCTGAGGTGATACACCTACAAACAGGCACAGCTGATCTCATAAAGACAGCTGTTATGCTAGGATACTACTGCACAACATCTGGATTTGCCTCCTGTTTATATTCTAGGGGGTTTTGAGCAATAGGAGCTGCATCCTAGAATCACCAGCTTACCTACTCAAGTCAGCAACCCCACGAGAAACTAAAGAGGCAGGGCCTACAGGTACACCATGGCCACAGCTATGCAAAAACCTGAGGAAATATTCTGGAATCCTGCAAGCAAACACCTGGATGTTCCACTCTGTGAAGTGGGTGCCAGACTAGAGGCACATATATCATGTGATGTCTGTTTCTGGAGATAAACTCAGTCCCCACAGTCAGCACTGGCTCTTTACACTCACAAGCAGCTTCCTGGCATCATGATCCTCATTGGTGACAGATGCCTCATTCAACATGGAAAGCCATGTCTAGAGCATCCAGCCCAGGCTTTAGTCCTGAGGTCTGGACCCTGGTGACTGGCCAAAGGTCCATGAATTATAAGTGGTGGGAAGCAATGAGGACCAGCATATCCAGGGAAGCTGTGTCCAGTTCTGTTGCTGGAGTTTTCTCCAGTCCTGCCTGGCCCACGGTCAGGACAAATCTCTCTCACCCACCAGTCCCGCAGCCGCTTAGACCCAACCAAGTAAACACACAGAGACTTATATTGTTTACAAACTGTATGGCCGTGGCAGGCTTCTTGTTATCTAGTTCTTATATCTTAAATTGACCCATATCTATTGGTTTGTAAGTTGTCACGTGGCTTGTCGCTTACCAGTACCTTACATCTCGCTTGTCACGGCGGCAGCTGGTAGCATCTCTCTGCCTCAGCCTTTCATTTCCCAGAATTCTCCTCTCTCCTTGTCCCGCCTATACTTCCTGCCTGGCTACTGGTCAATCAGTGTTTTATTTATTAACCAATCAGAGCAACACATTTAACATACAGAACATCCCACAGCACCGTTCAGGGAAGAAAGGAGATAGGCTGAGTACTGAATAGATGCTCTAAACCCTCCCCTTCCCAGTAATGGACAATGTTTTCTAAGACTGGAGACTATTCATCTCACATACTGCTTTTTTATTGAAAATAATTTTATCCCCTATAATCCGATGCTGGTTTCCCCTCCCCCATCTCATCCTGACCCTCTCGCCTTCCTAACCTATTCAACCCAAGGCCTTCTTTCTCTATCTCTGGCAAACAAAGAGGTCCATTGGGGGGGGGGCGGAATCAAACCAAGATAAAACAAAACAGAAAAAAAAGTAAAAGCACAAGAAACACACACACACAAAATCCATGAAAACACCTAAATGGAATCCATAATATATAAGCAAAAGACCAGTAAGGTTTAAAAATATCCAAACAAAACATTATGAGACCTCCCAGAGTGCCACTGCACAAATCTTAAATGCCCCTCCTCGTCCCATTCCCCTTCATGGGCCTCCTGGACTGGCCCCTCGGATCACATTGCACAGATGGCAGTGACACATGTCTCATGGTGGCCGGTCAAACATTTGCCATTCACATCACACAGGCCAAGCTGACTTGCTGAGTTTGTCTCTGATCATTGTATGAGTCCACCTACCTTCATAAATAGATGCCACTCTCCAGCCAGCCACACTACCTGGAAATAGTATCATCAAAATGAGACATCAAGCCACGCCCCCTGCCTAGTAGGAAAACCGCCACAACTGCCTGGGAAACGCGCATGTGCAATACAAAACCATGGGAACCAAGAGCAGTTGGCCACAAAGGCGCATGTGCAGTGATGGGGTCAAGTCCCCTTTAGGCCTAAGTGTATGCATTCCAGGGGGAAAGAATGAGTCTGCGCATAAAAGTAAAAGCTGTTTAGGGACCCTCAGCAGAAGAGATAATTACATGCAATCATGAATACCCATTGTCCATTTACCAAGGCATTTACCAAGAACCCAGTATATGCCAGGCACGGTTCTGGGTACTTTGCACCACACTATCCCCATGTCTAACACACTGCTCTGTGCACACTGGTCGCTCAGTACAAGTCAAGCAATCAACCATGTAAAGATTCCTCCCAACTCCCTGCCCTCCTTGCTGGAGCTGCCTGGCTGGGGCCTGCGGGGACCCTGCATGGCCAGTAAAAAGCGCTGTGGAACCTCCTTGGCAGCCTGGGGCCAGAGCTCACCTTTTTCAGGCTGCTGGATTGGTGGCAGCTGGTAGTGGTGCTGAACTCAGGACATCCACAGGGCTGGAGGCAGCGATAGAGCAAAAGCTGGCGCTTTGGTGGAAGAAGGTGCTGGGAACCGAGGAGATAGAGCTGTGTGAGGCTGCACAGGCTGCTGGCGCTGCCATCGACCGCGATGTGTTCAAGTGAGAAGGCAATGGTCAGGGTTTCCAGCTCATATTCCCTGCAGATAGGCCTGCTTCAGGACCCCTCAGAGCCTCCATCAGCTACTTTGAAAACTCTCACATCACTGTATTAGGGTGGTGGCCCAGCTGCCCGGGCTCCTGGAGCAGGTCTGCCCTGAGGCTTGCAGGTTTCACTAAGCACCACATTTGTTTCCCTAGAATCATGGTGAACTCGATGAATCTAATGTTGGCTGCC
Source organism: Peromyscus attwateri (assembly GCA_902168425.1). Lineage (NCBI taxonomy): Eukaryota > Metazoa > Chordata > Mammalia > Rodentia > Cricetidae > Peromyscus > Peromyscus attwateri. The sequence goes on along the minus strand of CABHPP010148224.1, from coordinate 11,324 downwards.
CTCTTTGTCTTCCAGATGCTGAAGTCCATGTGTGCTGAGAAGGGGCTGGAGAGCAATACCCAGGACTCTGTGTCCATGTTCCTGTCTGCATCAGGGACTGGAGGTTAAAGGTGGGCCAGGAACTTGGGAGCGGGGGAGATGGTGGCAGGGATTGGGGAAGGGGTGGAGAACCACAGACTGGCTTGGTTCAGAATGGCTCAGCCTGTCTGTGGGTCTTCTCCCAGGGTCTGCAGACCAATTCAACTTCCAGGGACTCCACCTTTTGGATTGTTCTGCTGGATAAAGGACTGGTCCAAGAAGGGTAGAGTCCTTCTGTCTGACACCTTCCCACCTCTTTATTATGCCTTCCTTACACAGGTACTGGAATAAACAAGGCTTTGGTCTCCATGTACCTGACAATCATAGCCTCAGGGAAGTACTCAGAAAACAGGGCAGACAACTCCTTACCCACCCTTCCCAGGCCCAGGTCTAGCTCCCCTTCATCTCAGGTCAGGCCTGCACACCTCCCATCTGGGGATTATTTGGTTACAGGACTGGAGCCATCTGCCTGCCTTGGAACATAGAGTAGAAGTCTGACAGAAAGATTATCCCAGGCTCAAATGTGAAGGGCGCCCCTGCTCCTGTGGTCATGACTGGGATGGTGGATAAGCAGATGGTGGTAACCAGAGTGTGTGACAGAGGGATCTCAGGTCCTTGCACCTACCCATCTACCTGGTGCATCTGTTCTCTTTGGCTGTCAGAACGCTCTTAACACAACTTGTCCACCCAGGCAAGTGGATGGAGATCCACTGCTGGCTCACTGCCTGAAAGCACAGGAAGACCCTGGAAGGCACCCAAAGGGGGGAAAGTGCCGACCTGGTCCACTGAACTGGCCCACCGACACATACTCACTGACCCATCATCTTTCTGCTCATGTGTGTCTCTCTGGTCTCTATGGCCCTCCTTTCTCTGCGAGGAACAGAAACAAGGCCACCCCTTTCCTCAGGCCTGCAGCCTCTCCAGTTCTCAGGCCTTCAGTCCTTCCAGGACACAGTACCTGTGTCACTGACCTGAGAATGCTCCTAAGATTCTGATCCACAAATCAATGGTTATTGGCTTTTATAACCAAACCAACTGCTCAGATAGACACCCATGTTGTCAGTGACATGGGAACCTGGGAATTGGCTTCTGACCATGCTACTATGAGTAGTGTAGGAAGGAGTTAAAGAAATGCTGGTTTCTAGCGGGAGCAGGAACAGGGAGTATGGGCTGTAGCCTGCAATGCTTGGGGAACTATGTGACCCCATTAGCAACAGCAACTGAAGCACCAACTAGAAATAGAAATTCAAGATGTGTCAGAATCACAGAGGTGATCACAGAAATGAGCCACTTTTGCTGTGGAGGAAGAGTTGCCTTGCTTTTGGTTCTCCCAGCCCTATAAAGCCACAAGTTCGAACCTTGGTTGCCTTCTACAACTAGATGATAAGAACCTATGTCTGAAGATGCCACACATCTTGGTTGGAAGAGAAAACAGCTGAAAGCTTCCTCCATGCTGGCTAGCTTTCATAGTGCCAGAAGATACCACACTGGCTACTGGAGGAGAAAAGCCTCTAGCAGTCTCACCTAGCTGTGATCCTCCTGGGCGCCCTCTTTGCTACAATGACAAACTGTTATGTGAGCAACCAACTACTCTCTGATTAGCTTTCAGTCCTTTCCACAGAAAAGAACCCATACACGGTACTGTAAATCTGGTCAAAAGCACATTCTTGGGGACATCATAGGACATAGGGGGAACTTAATACTGTTGTCTAGTTAAATGGACATAGCATCTAATGACCTTCTAAATAGCTATATTTGTACCCATAGACAAATAATACTATCAGCCTTAATGAGAAAAGTCTCCCTCTCTTTGCAGTGAACAATGGTAAATGCAGAGACCCATGGCTTCTCAGGTGCTGAGAATAAGTGATGGTTGAATTTTGAGCCTTAAACAAGACATTTATACCAACTCCTCTGAGCTCAGGAACACAGTGGCAGCTGGGCAGAGAGATTATCAGGTAAGGAGAGGGGCTGCACAATGCCATCACTGGGTGGAACACAGCCATTGCAATAATTTCAACTTGCAACTGCTATAGTTATCTGAACTACCCCTGCACAAGACTGGGCCTGTCACTAATGGGGGATTTATTAAGGCAACTCCACGTAGTTTAAGGGAGGTTTATTTCGAGGTAATTTACATCAAGTAAAGGGATAGGTTACAGGATCTGGGAGAGGTGATCTATGGAGAACTCTGCTCGGTCTACCATCCAGCATCTAGGATCACCAGGAACCAAGACATCCAGCACGTCTGAATCTTGGGTCTTAAGGGCTCCCATCTCAGTCCCACCTCAGGGGCAGGCCATAGGTAGGTGTGGCAATTACTGGAAGCCTCACTGGGGTAAAGCTGGAACAGCTACCCACTATGTCTCCCCCTTTGGCTAAATAAGAAAGTTCTAATACAAAACTATATACAATAGGAATGATTATCAAATATTGTCCAAGAGGAACAAGGGATAATGACCTAGACAAGACTGAACTACAACCAACACAAACAATATCAAACAAGAGACACAGACTAAAATCCAGAGAAGTCTGGAGCATAGGTAAATGGCGTGTTACAAAGATCATTCCAAAAGGTGTCCTATCCTAAAAAATCTAAATCTAATACTTAATATGTTCTAGCTAAGATACAAGAAGGTTGTAACTATAACTGTTAGTCTTCAATCCCATCAAAGACCTGAGGAGAATAGAATAATACCTGAGAAATAGTAGAAGGATGCAAGCAACTTTTGGGAGTCTTGCAAGGGTAGACAGAGACAGCTGGCAGCCTGGACGTTCACCTAAAGTTTCTCAGCATCACTGGTGCATTCAAATTGGCTACAGGCTGCTGTGGGATGGTCTGTATGCACTCTGATTGGTCAATAAATAAAACACTGATTGGCCAGTGGCCAGGCAGGAAGTATAGGCGGGACTAACAGAGAGGAGAATTGAGAGAACAGGAAGGCAGAGGAAGACACTGCCAGCTGCCACCATGACAAGCAGCATGTGAAGATGCTGGTAAGCCACGAGCCATGTGGCAAGGTATAGATTTATAGAAATGGATTAATTTAAGATGTAAGAACTAGATAGCTAGAAGCCTGAGCCATTAGGCCAAAGAGTTTAAATAATATAAGCATCTGTGTGTTTATTTTATAAGTGGGCTGTCGGACTGCCGGGGCTTGGCGGGACCCAGAGAGAAAATTCTCCAGCTACAAACAGGCCTAGAGTATCTGTCAGACCATTTTACTGTCAGCAGTCGAGGCAAGGGCAGTTATTTGCCCAGCAGGCCATTTTGTGCCAAGGTGAAGACAAACTTCCATACGGAAATATCTCAGAAGCCTAACATTCTCTTGGGATCAGATCAGTGCTGCCAAGAGCAATCGTGTCTCATGTCAACAGAATTCCAAGTTATCAAAACATTTAAATGCCATATTCTCTAGGTCTATGAAGTGTTTGAAGATCATCTATTCATCTGACATATGTTTCTGTAAGTCTGGAGAACTTAACTAATATAACTATAGAGATGACAAGCACAGGTGACTATAAATCTGTAAGTCTTATCTACCAAAATAACCTAAGGACTAAGGATTCACGTAAACAGGGTGAACAGTCTATAAGCAAATGTATGGTAAAAGGACAATGACCTCAAGATTGTGACAATACACAAAATAGCTAAAGGAGAGGTAGGAATGTATAGTACAATATAACAATAATCCTAAATATATATCAATATACCAAATATCCTAAACAGACGTAGAACATACATACAGTATGACAAATATAATTTTGCATTTGTATCAATATATGAAACATTTCAAATAAGAGTAGAAATATGTGTATATCACAACAAATACAGTTCTGTATTTGTATCAATATACAAATTATCTGGAATAAGAATATAAAAATAGTTTACATTTGTATCAATATACAGGAATCCATAACAGTACAATTTACCTAAGGCTGATATTTTACTAAATTATTTACTAGTATATACAATAGTCTACCTTAATATCCTATACCTATCCATTCCCCTTTTTTTCTTTTCTTAAGGGGAATACCGAGTCCAATGTTTTCTTCCACCCCCAACCCTATAACCATTATCCATAACCCTCAGAAACATGAAACTTTTGGGGAAAAGAGCATAATTTTCTTAGAATTGCTTCCTGCTGTTCAGGGGGCGATGGTGTCTCTGTGGAGTTCTGTAAGAAAGCTCAGATAGTTAAGTCTCAGTTGGACTAACTGTAGATTCTACAGCCAGTCTCAGAGTAATGGGTAAGATTGTCTGAGATCCTGGCTAGAAGTGTAGTATGATGATGAGTACCATGGCATCATTCTGGACTGGATAGAGTTGTTGTTGTGGGGCCCCATCTTCCTTCTGGAGAATTCAGAAATTGCTATTGGAAAAACTAATTTTTTACTGTGAAAAACTTGAACATTATTAACATCAAAATGGAAAGGTTGGATTTAAAGATGACATGACATGTAAGAAAGGATTCCGAGAAATCAAGAATAAGTATGGAGAGAATTAGAATCTTGAAGACAATGGTCCCTTTTTATTGGTTTTCTTCTGTTCCACACCAGACAGCTCTTCTGATATGACACAGAATCTCTCAACATTTTCCTTTTAGCAATATGCTTGGGTTTAGAGAAGGAGTGAGCCAATTCCAACTCCCAAACCAGCATGGTAATATAATTGAATTGGAACCACAACTTTTCTAGAATTAAAGAGATATAGATGGTAGGCAGTGAGATATTAACCTGTGTAGACCGGTATCAATAGATTTTTCCTTTCCACTGTAGATGTCTGGATATCCAAGGCCTTATGATTTCTAGAAGATGGGTATTTCTATTATGCTGTAAAGACAAAAACAGAACCCTTCCCCAACCTCTGTTTGTAGAGATGTCACATTGCTGGATAAGCTTTTACTTCTCCTCATCAAGGGGTTTCTCCTGTTCAAATCAAATTTTTATTAATTTTGTTGGTATCCATAGTTTTTCTTCTCCTGAAGAAACAAAAGCAAAACCCCTTCCCCAACATAGATCGTATCCTGGTTTCCATTCTGAGGTCAATACATCTTTGAAATAAACTGGTTGATTTAGTTCAGAAGTTTTGTCTGTCATCCAATGTCTCTCCACAGCTGTTGTTCCTTTCTCATCAGCATTGAGAAAACTCAATGTTAATAAAGCATTATGCAATCAATTTCTAGGAGTCATTGTTACCTGTTGCTGTTTATTTAGCATATCCTTTAGAGTTTGATTTTATCTTTCTATGACTGCTTGGCCTGTGGGATTGTGTGGTATACCTGTAACATGCTTTATATTGTAATAAGCAAAAAACTGTCTCATTTTATTGGAGACATATGCTGGGGCATTGTCTGTCTTAATTTGTACAGGTATTCCCATGATGGTCATAGCTTCTAATATGTGTGTAATCACAGAATCAGCTGTAGTGATAACGCCCGCGCTACCACCACCCGTTCACCATGTCCGAGCGAGGGGCTGTGGATCGAAAAACAGAGACAAGAGACAGCAGGTCATTTGCCTCAGCAGAATGCCAAATGCCATTTATTGAAGGAGGGAGGAAACCTTAAATGCAGGCTTACAGCACAATGGGAGAACCCTGGAGGGCAGAAGTTTGCTGTCGATGTTTTACAATCTTGCATCTAAGCTGTTAATGCCCAATATGCATGATACACAAACAAGGAACTTCCCTTAAGCATTCAGGAGGGTGGAAACTGGCAGGGAATTAGCATAGGGAGGACATCAAGGTCAAGGTCAGCAAGCAAGGCAACAGTTACCCAAAACAGGGGCCAGGTCCCTACAGGTCCCTCTTTTACTAAAAAATGAGCTTCTGACTTAGGTTGCGTGGGACATCAGCTGGTCACCTTACCCATCATGGAGATACCTGCCCAGGCCACACAGGTGTTCTGTCTTAGGTTGGTGAGCGCCCCCCAAGCATTACCCATCTCTGAATACTCATTATCATACAGGCTCAATTGTGTGTGAGCTGCAGAGTTAACTGCTGCCAAAGATCTCAAAGTGGCACTGGGCTTGCAATCTGTGTGACACAGAAAAGACCAACAGAGGTCCTAACCCACCCATAGCCAGTAGGCTAAAGGCAATTGAGCCATTCCCTTCTGTAGCATGAATCTTAGAAGGTCTTATTAATAAAATCAAACCCAGAGCCAGGTATTGGGGTGAATGCTGGAAGATCAGAGAGACAGAACAAGCCACAGCTAACCTCACCTGGCCAACTTCTCAGCTGATCTTATTTCCTCAGACTGGAAGCCTCTGTGTCCTCATATCCAAATGGCTCTCAGCTGAACTGTGCTGCTCAAAACCTAAAAGCTTAACCAGCCAAATGCTTAACCAGGCCAAATGCTTCTAGTTCCTGGTCTTCATGCCTTATATATCTTTCTGCCTTCTACCAATTGAGCAAGTGAGCCATTCCCTTCCTTAAGGAGCCTTACTGCAAATTAGAGTCCTCATAAGATGGTATCCCAAAAGCAAATGGAACTTGAGTTTTATAAATTTCAAAGCCAATCAAAATGGATATAACTACTGAATTAAATTTATCATGCCCAATAGAATGAAAGAGTAACTAACTGTGGTAGCTACTTTTGCTGCCAGGGTCTCCATTGTGCTAGCTGCAATAACCAATTATGAAATGGCAGTCCCAGAAACAGTAGCAGCAGTGTCCGCCACCACTGTAATAGCAACAATGGCAGCAGTGATGTCAAATTCTCTTCTGGAGCATGTGAGCATCATCTGTGTCTAACTGCCACAGTCCATTGGCATGGACACAACTCCAGGAACATGAACCACCAAGGCCCAATTTTCTTGATCCCAGATTGACTTAAGCTGGCAGCCCTGCAAAAGAACAACTAAGAACCATAAAGAAAAAACAGACAGCACACAAGGAGCAGAACTAATGGTCTCATAATGGCTACATTCAGGCTCACAAATTTTAAGGTATCTTCAAAAGGAGTTAGATGAATTTCAGGAGGTCAATAAATGTTGCACAGAGCCATTCCTGAAAAGTAGGTACTACACCAGCTTGAAGAGGGTTGCAAAATGTGAAAAGGCTTAGCTGGCATGCTACTGTTAACAAATGGAGGTCAGTAACCTTCAGGGTTATCCTTAATCTCCAAGGTGTCTGGGTGACATGTTCTCAAACATACTTGAAAGAGCAGTTACCATACATTACCTTCTGGAGAATCCGACCACATGGCTGCAGTTCCTATGCTTATGTTAATGCTCGCCAAGGCTGGCCATATTGGGCTCTCAATTCCCATTGGCATCAGAAGGGGAGAGTTCTTCACGAAGGCCCAATAGGTCTCTGCCATGTTGGAATTCAGCAGCAGCCACAGGGCGCACACAGCACTCAGGAACCCAAAGAGGAACCTCATTTTCCTGAGGAAAGACACAAACAGAATCCTGGGCCCACACCAACACGGAATCCGGTCCCCTCCAAGTGCCAGTAGAAAGATCCTTCCATTGCACCAGAGGATGATTTGCAACAGGAGCCCTTCAGTGCTTATCTGCAGCAGATACTCCAGCAGAATCCACCAATAAAAAAATTAAAATATATAAAACAAGGGAAAGAATAGAATGTGGAGAGGAGAGATGAGCCCCTAGCTCCCCCCTTTTTACTTTAGCAATATATGTTTTTAAGGTACAATGGCAGCGTTCTACTATAGCCTGTCTTTGAGGATTATAAGGAATACCAGTCTTATTAACAATAGAAAAATCTCAGCAGAATATTGAAAATCCCGTACTGCTGTAGGCGGGACCATTATCAGTCTTTATGTATTTTGGCACTCCCATATAAGCAAAAGTATGAAGATAATGATTCTTTACATCTTTAACCTTTCCCCTGAATAGGAAGAGGCAAAAATTAGAGAGGAATATGTATCAATAGACACATGGACATATTGTAATTTTCCAAAGGAAGGCATGTGTGTGACATCATCTGCCACACATGACTAGGTAAAAGTCCTCGGGGATTAACTCCCAAATGAGGAACAGGTAAAAATTCAACACAAATAGGACATGATTTAACTATCTGGATGGCTTGTTCCCGGGTTATGCCCGTATGATGACGAAGAGATCCAGCATTAAGATGATAACATTGATGCAACTGAGTAGCCTTTTCAAAGGCAGAACAAACTAATGTGACAGCCATACGAGTAATGGCATCATCACTTCTGATTACCTTCACTTAGAGGTCCAGGCAATTGGGTATGAGCTCTAATATGGCCCACATAAAGGTTATGTGAGCGGGACCATATGAGTCCTTGCACTTGCAATATTCATGAATGGGAGAAATGGATGGTATGTAGGCTCCAAAGGCATAATTGCATGTGCTACATATTGGCTATCAGTATAAATATTTACACACTCATCAGAAAACATCTGTAAAGCAAGCAACAGTGCCTGTACCTCTGCCATCTGGGCAGAAGTGCCTTGGACTTTCATTCTCTTCACTATGTTACCAGAAACTACCACAGCAAAACTATGTGACGTGCCATCAGTAAATACCACACGGGCCTGAGGAATAGGAGTCATCTGTACTATCTTGGGAAATATAACAGGATGCAATTTAAAAAATTGACACACATCATTGGAGGGGTAGTGAGTATCAAACTGACCCTGCATGGAGCATGTCAATATAGCCCAATCATCATTTGCTTACAACCATGCTATTTGAGACTGGGTGCATGGAGTCACCACAATATCTGGCTCCTTACCAAAAGTTTGAACACTGATCTTGATTCCCTTAAATATAATCTGAGCAACAGCCTGAGGATAAGGAGTAATGCTTTTCACTGGAGAAGCTGGAGAATGTACCCATAGAATAGGACCTGTTTGCCAAAACACTCCAGTAGGTGAATGAGAAAAACAAAATATCAAATACAATAAGGGAGAAGAAAAATCTATATATTGCACGTGAGCCTGCTCCAGGGCCTCTTGCACACGTTGTAGGGCTGCACACCCTTCAGCTGTTAATTCACGGGGAGATAAAGGGTCAGGGTCACCCTTTAAGGCATCATACAGAGGACGAAGTTGACCTGTTGGAATCTTTAAAGTGGACTGAAGCCATTGAATATCTCCCAGAAAGGTTTGGAAATCATTAAGTGTGTGTAGCTGATTCATATGCAGAGTAATCTTTTGTGGACATATGCCTGTGCGTAACAATTCATGACTTAAATAATGATAGGGAAAGGATACCTGTACCTTTTCTGGGGCTATTTGTAAATTACCCAGGCTAAGAACTATAGTGGTATTCTATTTGTACTGAAATGTGATTTTATTTGTATGTTAATAAATAAAGTTGCTTAGGGGTCAGAGCTATTAGCAAGCCATAGCGAAAGCCAGGGCGGTGGTGGTGCACGCCTTTAATCCCAGCACTTGGTAAGCAGAGCTAGGTAGATCTCTGTGTGTTCAAGGATACAGCCAGCATTGGAGACACACGCCCTTAATCTCAATACCAACCATAGAAAACCTGGGAGGTCTGTACAGAGAGACTGTGACGAGACAGCCACGTAGTTAGTTTATAACCAATGAGAAGGAAGAAACAGGACTCCTTATAAGACAACCGCACAGGAAGAAACTCCCTTTTCGGAGAAGTCTCTTGGCGGGAGAGTCTAGCTGGCGGAAAGCGGGTAAGGCTTCTAGCTCTGACCTCTTGGGCTTTCACCTTTACATTGGCTCTGTGTTTCTTATTTAATAAGGCGGTCGGTTACATCTACATTTGGCGCCCAACGTGACAAGACTCCATAAGAAACCGCTTGACTCGCGGCGGGTCTGCGGCGGGTCCGGTTTCCCGCCTCGGCGGTCGACTCTGGACCGCCTGGTCTCTAGCCGGGGCCAAGGTCGGTTTGGCCTCAGGCCCCAAGCGGTTAGCTTAAAAGCCGGTGCTACAAACAACTCAGGCCTGCCTTGCCAACAGGGCCCCTGCCTGTAAAGCAAACGCACGTGGTTGGAGTTTAAGGAAGCCTAGCCCAGGCTTGACTCCGCTCAAGCGGGGACACGTGTTTGGATTTAAGCTTTTAGCCAGGGCTTCTCTCTCTCTCCCCCCCCCTTCGTTCAAGCTGCAACACGTGGCTGGATTTAAGCTTTTAGTAGCTACGCTTTCTTGCTTGCTCTCTTGCTTGCTTTCTCTCTCTCTCTCTCTCTCTCTCTCTCTCTCTCTCTCGATTCACCTTGGACACTAGGTGGCTGTTTTGAAATTCCCTCGGATTTCTACTGTTCTGCGCAGACTTGGTAAGTCAATTAACATATCAAATATTTTAAAGGAAACTATTTAACAGAAATTTTTTCCACATTAGAAAAAAAATGGGTTTTCTGTGTGCATTGGAAGAAAATTGGGCTTTGTTTGCAATTTTAGGCAGTGTGACAATGGAACAACTGTATGGGATGATTACTATTGATCGGATTATGCAGTTTGTTAGTATGTTTATACACATTTTACTATTTAAAAAGATAGTCAATTTAAGTGCCAGGATGACAGTTTTAGAAAAACTTGTTAAGCCTGAAAAAGCTCAGACAGAAGAAATTAAGAGTGAAGTTGTGGATCATAAGGTTACAGAAAGAAAGCCTGTTTTCACACAGTCACCCTTAATTTATCCAGTAACCGTACATCAGTCGCCTGATCAAATGACTACACAAAATATTTGGGCTCCAATTGACATGATGGATTTACGAAGGTTTAAGGAGGCAATAGTATCTTATGGCATGCATTCCCCATATGTAAAGCAAATGTTAAACTCTTGGTCAACATATAATAGGATTACACCACAGGATTGGCGGGACTTGGCACAAGCCGTTCTAGAGCCAAGTCAGAGGATCCAGTGGCACGTTTTTTATAAAGATGAAGCTAAAAACATAGAAAAACAATGGAGGGATAAAGGAATACAGGTCTGCCAGGATCAGCTTATTGGAGAAGGCCAATATGCTTCAGTACACACACAAGGTCTATATGATATCCAAACCTTAATTCTATGTCGAACAGCAGCCTTGAATGCATGGGACAGAGTTGAGGAACCAGGAAAAAAAGCTGAGTCATTTACAAAAGTTACACAAGGCCCAAAAGAATCTTTCACAGATTTTTTACAAAGACTGGCTTCAGCAGTAAAGAGAACGGTCCCCGATTCAGACGCTAGTCGGATAATAATTGAATCTTTGGCCTTTGAGAAGGTGAATGCAGCATGCAAAAGTATAATCAGGCCGTTAAAGGCAAGATCTGCACCCTTGGAAGACTGGAT
>CABHPP010148223.1:41381-73315 GCA_902168425.1 Peromyscus attwateri | reverse complement strand
AAGTCTCTGTTGAGCCCGTTACCCCTTGACAGTAGCTGAAGTCGTTGCAATTTTCCTTACCTCTCTCTTTGCACCTTGGCGCTCTTCCCCCTCCATTCTCCCTCCACTCTCAGGCCACTCTTGGTTAGAGCAGTTCTCTTCAAGTCTCCCCCCCCCCCGTTTTAGTGGTCACAAAAGCTGTCTGTGAGGAGCGGTCGAGTCCAGAAACACTGTAGACAGACAGTCACTGTTCTTTATGGCCCCGAATGTCTTTTCCTCTCATCCAAGAGTCACCTTCCTCATAAATAGATGTCCAACTGTTCTCTGTATTCTTCAGTCTTCTCGCCTACAGTTTGAACAGTTGTGCCTCTGGGTATGCGAGTGTCCAGCCCTGCCTCCCCTGCAGGACAAGTGGTTGAAACTAAAATATAAAATATATGTAATATATAAAATCGTTGGTGAATTTGATCAGAAGAGTTCTTGTCCATGTTTCTATTTCGTTTTTGTCTACTTCTTTTAGTTCCTTTTAGCTAAGCAGGTTAGATCTCCAGATCTCAACATTCCTGATGTAGAAGCAGTGTAGGGTTGATCTGTGAAGTGATCAGATGACTCTGATAGTCTTGACTCCTGTAAAAGAATTACGTAGGAAGGAGGACTGGGGCTGTTTACTTCTTCCACAAAAATAAACAAAAAGCCGAAGCAGCTTCATTTCTTTCTAGTCTCTTTAACTTTGATTTTTAAAAAGGAAGAAGGAAAGAAAAAAGGTAGAGATGGGAAAATGTGGGAGACCTGTGGAAGGCACTTGGAGCTGTTCTGTTACCACCTCATCCACAAATTGTACCCTTCTACCCGACTCCTCCTAACCATACACGGTCTTATCTCAATGTATGGAAAAGGGAGTTCTTCATCTTCTTTGGAGGCTTGTGTCCAAATGCCAATCTTTGAGACATACATAAAGGAGAATAAAGTCATTAGACTAGTCTGCACATTTAGAATATTATATCTGGATTTATTTAATAGCTTGTAGACTTTTTAGAAAAACGATGTTTGCATAACCAACTTACATGAACTCTTTAGTATTTCCATTCTCATCCAATGTAGGCAACACTTTGGCAACAACTCTTGAGACGTTTTTTACAAACTCCCACACATCCTTGACAACTTATTAATGTATGCCAGACCCATATTTACTTGTGAAGTTAGGGCTCCGTGTTTTAGAACTCTGTTAGGGAAATGAACTATTTTCCAAGTGTCCCTCACAAAAAGGGGGGGATTGGATTTGGCTAGTAAAATCTTTGTTAACTTTAATAGATAAAATACAAAATTGGTACTATAGATATAACTGGGAATCTTTGATGAGGGATGTCAAACTATTTGTTTCTCCTTCTGAGACCTTCTAAATATTTTATCAATTTTTAAAGTCATGAGCCAAATGCCATAAAAGACTTCTGCTTTAAGGTATGAGAACATAAAACATCTGTTTTACCATTCTACTGTTAATAAGCAGAGCACTAGATATAACACAAGAAACAACTGTTTACAGATTTTGGAAAACAGGCTCTGGATTGTGATCCCTAACTAAAGAGAAACAGTGAGCTTTACCATTGCCCTGTATTTCTGCCTTTGCAAAAACAATTCCCAGCTAACTCCAGAAGGAGTGGATGGTCCCTGACCACAAAGACACAGCTCTGTTCCCATAGTCAGGGAGGCTGGAATCATGGAAGCAGAGTCATGGAGAGAAGGAAGAAAGAAAATCTACAGAAATTGGACTAGGAGAAAATTGAGTGTTCTGCTCCATATGACTTGTATAGGATGAAATCCTAGGTAGTTGGCTAGTAACAATTTCTAGGGGGAAAACGTACTAGAATTGTTGCAAAATAATCCCCAGATAATTGTTTCAAAGGGTCAGGAGTCATTAATGTAAAGTGATCCCTTCAGTCAGAGAAAACTCAAATGTAGGACATTCAGTAGATGCCTGGATGTTAAAAGAGGAGCTGAGTCTAAGAAGGGGCCCCAGTTGAGACCAGCCTTCAAGGAGCCTGACTGAGGATAAACTTTGGCCAAGTGAGCAACCGCCTGTTAAAACAAGTTTGATGTTCCACAAAGGAATACAAGAAGTGGACATCACTAATATAATTGCAATGTAAATCTAACAGTCATGCAAGGAAGATATGACAGTGACAGATGTGAGCACAGGGATGTCGAATAACTTGTAGTTAGTGATTGCTGGAAGGCACTGGTTAGGCTGACCTGCATGTTATATGAAAAGACAAGAGATTTCTTTCTACAGCCCAAATGGAAATGTGCCAATGACAAGAGAGGTGGGTAAGGCAAATACCCTGTCAGTGCAACAGTGAGGAACTGTTGTTTTCCAGCTGGGAGTTTCAGATTGTTGGCTGGTTGTTGGGGTGGTCTTAGGTAAGACCCCTCTAATAACAAAATTATTCAGACAGCCAACACCTTGTGTTTGCACACGGCTTTGTGTGCTTCAGTTTACTACTTCGCTGGAGAGTGTTAGATGTGTGTATTATTCTTTTGTAAATGCTTCAGAGAAAGCAGTAACACTAAGCTTTTGGTTTTCTTAATTGTAGTTGGGTCTATTAATCTATTCTCTGCCTGCTTTTTCAGGGAGCTCACATGAGTTAAATGTGATAAAGTTTGTGGAATAACTTGGCTATAATGCATACTGTGTAATTCTAATTCTACTAACATCTTGCACTTCCCTTGAGCTTCTTATACACCACAAGGAGATGAAAGTCAAATGCCAATCCTGTTACAGAACACAGGCAACTGACTGGGGTGTATGTGAAAGGTCCAGTCATAATGTGTATCCCAACCACAGAATTCCAGAGCCATTATTCTGGAAATGTCTGGCAACTGCAACACTGACCATTTAAGGGTGTCTTGAGAACATTAAGGGTTACCTAGTATATTTTCTATATTCAGCCTTATTTCACACATTTATTCTGGTATATTCCACATGTGTGTGCAACTTATACATTCTTTCTAATACAACATGCTTTTGTGTCATAGAATCTAGCAGAATAATTGGGAAATAGTCGCTTCATTGAATCTTTTTTTTTTCTTTAAAGAGTAAATGTATAGCTTTATTTCCCATTAAAAGCTACAGGAATTTCCCTGTGATTTCTGGCGTTTCCTCTGTACATTTCCAGAATATAAATGAGAGGTAGAATGCTGGTTTCGGTGTTTTTTTTTTTTGAATTTATTATATAAAAGAAAAAAATGAATGCAGTTTTTTGTACACATTTAAATTCCATAAAACAAATCCATAGAAATTAGGATACTGTATGCATGCACTCTGCATTTTCTTTGTTAAATGTCTTTGTTCACAAAAATAACACCACGTTTTTTTTTTTCTTTAAAGCCACTAAAGCAGAGGGAGAACAAAGCATGCAGCACGTATACATTTGCATAGTGTATTTTACCCAGCATGCCTTGGAGAACGCTACGCATACCTAGATAACAAAAATGAAAGGGACAAATTATTAAAATAAATAACCAAAAGAAAAGTTATTTGACAAAGGCATTTTCCCCACCACATCAGCAGAGACATAGTAATAGCCTGGGGTATCAACAGCCCTCAGAATAGGGGGAGTCTTTTTATATCATTTTTCCATAGTTACTTTTAGTATGTTTCCTATTAATAATGTTATTTTTTATTCCCTCTCACCGCTTAAAAATACAGCTAAAGGCTTTAACTTATGCTTGAAATAGTATTAATTACAAAACAAAACAAAGAATCCCTGCTTAATATTTTTCCATGGGGACATTTTACTGATCTCTAACTTGAGGCTGGGAAAAAAAAAAAACATAAACTTTCAAACATCCAAAGCCCAGAGGAGCCCATGAGCTCACCTGTGTGCCGTTTGTTACCAAAGGAGGAGAAACAAGAACAGAAAATAGAGTAAAATAGTATGAGTCTTAACACAAAATAAACCTCGTATGTTTTATATAACGGAGTAAAATAAGTAAATTACACTCACAGATTGAAGGCTAGGAAATAAATTGCTGGAAAATATCAAGCAGCAAAGTTACAAAGGTGAGAGATGAAATAGATGCGATAAAACACAGAACCAAATCTACACACTTCTAAAAACAGGACTGCCAAATTGAACAGTGGGTTTTGTTGTTTGTGCTATAAGAACACATGTGCTTCTTCCTCCTCAATCTATTTTCATTTATTGGCAAAATATATATATATATATTATAATTTTGTACTGTACAATATATATTTTTGCTACATTATTTTTCTACTGCTAATGCAGAAGTAACAACATAGATTTATTTTGGCAATAAAATGCTTTCATTTTAATAACATCCCATAAAATATTGTAAGGCATATGAAAAATAGTATGCAACAATATAGCGTTAATGACCCCGCGTCTGTAATACCCCTGTGCACACAGAATTCACACTGGTTTCGGTGGTGTGAAGTGGCATACAAGTAGGGCGAGAAAGGCCCCTGCATAAATACAGACAGAGCCATGTGTTGGGAGATTTGAGTGTTCAAAATATAACCCCAAATGCTTGAAAAGCTAGAGACCGGCTACTTTCAGCTCTCAGTTCTCATTTTAACTCTTTATAAGTTTCACATGAGGAAGAATTAGTGTGTGTATTCTCTAAACTATTATAAATTCATCAGTAATATTTTCTTCCATCTCTCTGTGGACATTTTACATCCACCAAAAAGAAAGTTTCATGAAAAATTACAGATCCCCAAAGCTCAGCATTATTCCCTCTTATTTATATGTATTTATGGCAAGTAGGAGTTACAGCCCTTAATTAAGATTATCTGATGAGATACTTTTTAATCTCCTCATAATACACCTTCATTACTTGCAGCATTTGGTATTAAATTATCCACAAGTAGATAAAAACATTGCTATCAGAGGATGCATTTCATTGGAGAAAGGTTCTTTTAACACAAGAGGAAACCTTGAAGAGTCATTTCTGAATGCTGGAGCTATCTGTCCATATAAGCCAGTTTTACTATTTTGATTAACTAGATTGCTTAACAAAAAGTTATTCTTAATGTCCATCTAACAGCTCTTAGTTGACTGGTTTAATCATCATTATCATTTAAAAGAGAAGGACTGTTGTTTGCCCCATGGACACAGCTGAAGTAAGTAACCTAGTTAACATTTACAGTGTTGATAGTGTTTAAAGATATAGGGACTAATAAAACAGATTTTACTACATAATTTCCTGTAAAGTTTTCACTCATGGTTATTCAAGTTTTATATAACTAAAAAAACTGTAACATTGTCATGAAAGACAAAGGCAAATATAAAGGAATAAGGGTTACATAAGCATTTATTTGAAACATTGATATGAAGTTTGTTCCAATTACATGGGAGTTTTAGACAATGCAGATCCACACCCAGTAAGTGGCTACAGCGTACCCTCGGTGCCCATACAAGTCAAGGATCAACCAGCTCTGCCTTTAAACATCAAGTCTCTGGATTTCTCTTCCTTAGACCTTGAACTGTAGGCTACACTTTGCACACAGAGGTAGTTCCTTTCAGTTTGCTTTGTTTCTTAGGATGGCTTCTTGTTAAATTAAACTCACTTCATGATAAGCCGTGAATCCATTCCAAGAAAACCTTACTGACATGTAAGAAATGAAATCACGGTAAGAGCATTTGAAAACCATGTAAAAATCTAAAGGGCAAGCAGAGTTTAAACTTTTAAACACTTAACTGCAGCACTGTTGGCAGAACAGACACTCTATCACCAGGACTTTTCCCTTCAAAGACAGTTTTCTCCACAGAAGAGGTAGTATACATATCATTAGAGAGGGCAATTTGTATGGTGGTATTGTGATCTTTTGTTTTTTAGCAAATAGCAAAATAAAATTATATAAGAAAATATACTAGCTTGCAAATTAAGGTTGCCTAGAAACATTCTTAACTGACATACTGTGTCTCAGTATTTGGGGATATGTTCATTTAAAGAGCTGAAGATTGTGAGCTATCTTTTGCCACAATTTCCTCGTCTTTGTTCCCTTTTTACTTCCCCGTTCTCTATTATGAAATTTAAGGCCCCCCAACAAAAGACAAGTTCAAGTATGCAGGTATGAAAAGAGGTTAACGTTCTAAAAATACATTTTTGCAAACAACAATAGTAATTGGAATAAATAACACATTATTTAAAGTGGAACTAATAGTTGTCTCAATTTGTTTCAGACTTTAAAATTCATTCCATTAAGGATGAAATGCAATGATTTGTATAGTCACACAATTGAGACTCTTTTTAGGAAAGACCATACGTCAAATTGCTAACAATCCAAATCTTCTCCCCTTTAGAGCTATAGAAAGATGAGAGCGAATCATCAGTCATTTATAAACACCACTACACGTTGTTTTAAGTGTTAGCATAAACAAGGTAACAGTGTTGATTATAATATTGGAGTGACACTATAGCCTTGGAAATAAGCACAAGGACCCACAAATTGCATTTCTTCCTTTTCCAGGACCACATTTCCACATTGTTGGATGAGTCTGCATTAGTACATATCATAAAAAAAAATCACAGAATTCTAACATGGTTTATTCTATAAGTGAAAACAGCTTCAAATGATAAAGAAATATTTCTCCTGCTTGTCATCATTTGCCATTTTGAGTGAAATGAATTAAAACAAAGTACTTGTAATATGTATTTCCTAGAGGTTCTTGGTATGCTGGGCAAAAATAAAACTTTTTATTTAGTATATATCTGGATTTTAGTCATTTATAGAAGCAACTCTGAGCCTTTAAAAAGAAAGGAAGGGTCATATCTCTTCCTTTGGAGGAGAGACACTTATTAGAAGAGGAAGATGAAAGAAAGATATGCCAACTTAAAGTGAAATAGTAAATACACCCATCAAAAATATACATTTTTACCCTTTCCAACATTATTAGCTTTTGAATAGGACTGCAAAGCAACATAGGTATGAACTTCTGGTGGCCAGTGATGGGGGAGTTTGGTGCACAGATGACATGGGCCTCCCTCTTTCAGCGATGTGGAGGGCAAATGGGGGGAAGAAAGGCTGGAGAGGCCTGAAGAACAAGTGACTCTTCAAAGTGGAGAGAAATGGTACCCTTGTTGACTAGGAAATATAAGTAAATGCTGTTACAGCTACCCGCCATAAAATATAAATACCTTAAAGTAGTTAAATGACCAAATTGCTAATGCTACTGCAGAAAAAGCTGAACAGCAGTCTACTCTAAATTTATACACCCGGGGGCACTCTCTGCAAGTAAATGCTTTAATGCGCACAGACAAGAAACCAGTAAAGCATACAGGAAAATGTTTGGCTAATGTTTTCTTTCTCATGCAAATATGTGCTATACATGTAATAAATATAGTTTGTTTGCTGGAAAATGCTCTTCTGTGCTCTAACAAAGTATTCAGTAATGGAAGATTATATGCTTATTAAAGAGCCCAATGAATATAGCTCCCTTAAAAGTCTTAACAGAAAATCCTGTAAGCCTCGCTAGATGACGGAAGAGCTTCACAAGCCAGTATCATACGTTAGCTTGTCCATTGAACTGAGCCCATGTTTAAATGTATTAAATGTTTGAGATTACTTACAAAATTTCAGGCAGCCTCATTGTCAGGTAAGCAGGTTCATAACGGGTTGCATGTACAGTCAAGCCAAGGGGAGGGCACATGAGGGTGATGGGATTCAAGATATGAATAACTGATTAAGAACAGGAAACTTTTTTCTCTCAATCAGGAAAATGAATGAACTGGTACATAGTTTTGAGGGCCCAGGTCTTGAAATTTTGGAGAAAAATAACAATATAAAATGAATTATACTCGTTTTCAAAAATTGACTTCAAGGCATTGGTAGAAAGAGACCTTTATGTCTAGCTCCAATTGGGGTTTTAGAAAACACATGCACTGTGCCATTTTAGAAACAAGTCCTTTCATAAAGACAATTGTTTCTTGTACAAAAGAGTCAATTTCAATAATTTCTTGGATTAAAGTCTTCTTTAATCTTTAGGATATGGGTCACCCATTCCATAAATACACTCATTGGAAATCTAAAGGCTGTTCACTAGCAATGAAACACAGCAGTCTGTAATCTCTCTGAGGCCCTGCATTAAAAGTGCCTTACTTTTAGTGAACAAATATATTCTGAATCTGTCAGGGTTTTGTTTTGTTTTGTTTTTTTAATTCAGTGTCTTAACTTTTCCCAATTAGTTTTTCTTGTGAAAACATAACTTTCAGTACCTGATTTGATTATGTCCATGAAAAACAAACAAAAAGTTGTTAATTTGATTTAAAAACTGTGGTGTAGTGCTAAACCATTCTTTATATCTAAAGACCGAGACTGGGTGAAGTTAGGGAAAGACATCAGCCGTGCTGGCAGAATTCCTGAGCCAGTGTGGGTGCGCAGTGGGATGGATGACTTCCTCTGGCCCCAGAAAGGTCTGGCCCTGTCTCTGTAGTCTGACTTCAGATGTGTGTGGTTGTGTGCAGACTGATTACAGAACAAACGATTCCTCATTTCCCATTTCCTATAACTAGTCACGCTTGGGTTTCTCTTTTCTATTCTCATTGCTGATAAACTTGCCCTCCTGATTTTGTCAGCTTCAAACTGGCTGACAGTACTGACTGAACAGAAAGCAAAATACCTGGAATACAACAGCTGTATCAGGAAAAATACAAATACTAAAATCTGAGGCAATTATATTATTTCTGCATTAAGATTTCTGAGATTTTTTTTTTTTTGGCACTATCAATACATTTGGTAGGTTTGAAAAGCCATTCTGGCAACATTAACATATTATTTAAATGTTTATACATTCCAACTTGAAGTGTAAATTTAGCTTCCAGTAAATAAATACCACAGCTGGTTGGGGTTTCTATTGGTATTTTGATTTTCTTATTGGGTATTTTTTTTCTGATTTTTCAATTGATTTCAACATGCTCAAGTAGACTTTCCAGTCAATTCACCCAAATTCCAACAGGAATTGGTTTATAAATTGGTTCCAACTGGAACTGGTCATTTGGAATTTCCTACACGGGAAATTATTTTATATGTGCCTTGATAAGTACCCTAAATTACAAATTGATGTGTCTAAACTCTATGAAGAAAACAAAATGTACTGTTATCATGTAAATGTAACACTTAAAAATGCCTATATGATTGGGCATCTAATACCCGTCTAGACTCAAGGGCATAATGTACTACTATTTAATTTTTGCCCCTTAAATCAAATGGCAGCAGCCCACCCACACAGCAGATACTGTGCTGTGCTTGCCAAATTACGATGATTGGTTTATCCTAGCAGTGCGATGATAAATTGTCAACAGATGAGGATTTCTGTGTGTTTGCTTCGGCAGCCTCAAAGCCTATGTCGGGAGTCATGGCTGTATCCCCCAGGTGAGCCTCGGTTCCTATGGGGTTTGTAAGTGTCCTGGTATGAGTCAGGGTAATCTTCTTCCACCAGAGGGTAGTGATCTCGGCTGTGCTGGGAGCTGGAAGACAAGCGGTTCCTACTCTTGCGAGCCCTCTCGTTGTGGTAATTCTCATCAGAGGTCATTAAGCTTCGTCTTTCAATGGGAGAATTCTCTGTAGAATGGTTGCTGTGCCTCATTCGCTGACTCTAAAAATATCAGACAGTTCACTGGTTAGATAAGGTCCACTTCCTTCATCTAAACTTTAGTTAATACATGTGCAATAAATAACAGGGTCTGTAAAATGGATGCTAACTGTCCGACCTAATAAGGCATTTGGTACATAAATGCTCTGCTTGGAGTACCTGGTCTTTTTCTTTGGGATACACCATACACAGACGCTTCATTGCTGATAGTTTATGGGTGTAAGTATATGATGCTGAATGACTATGCTTCCTATTGAAACACAGAACTGTTCTAGTGTTAAACAGAGCATAATCTATTTAGATAAGCTTAATAATTCTCTCCTATTGCAAAAAAGAGGATTATTTTATTATTGGGAAATAAAATTTAGAATAAAATCTATAATTTGGTTCCTTTCATGAATTCATAAAAAATCTTTTTCCTTCTTAAAGTCACACACTTTACACTTGCTTCATGTTGCTCTAGATTGATGTTCCTTATAGCTTAAAAAAATTACTGAAATTACTATCTGTACTATCCATGAAATAATGCATTTGTTTCTGTATCTGACATGGAGGTGAAACTCTCAGCAATATTCTTTCCAAAGGAGTACACAGCACTGTGGAGCCAGCTAATTCAGGCCTTTATATACTCTTGCTTTCTTAACTGAGTTCTGCAAAAAAAAATAGTCAGATATAAACCAAATTCTTTCAATATTATTAACTGAAATTAACGTCCTAAGGCAGTTATTTGATGGCCCAGAATATGTCATCTGACTTTTTTCTCTGTCTGTGGCTACCAGCTTAGGTAGGTCACATGGATTAGAGACCGGCACCTGAAGCAACTCAGGGTCAGGTACATCACTTTCACACAGAAGGGAGCTTATTCAGTTGGCCAGAGATCATGCCATCAGACACCTATGGTTACTGGGAGAAGTAGGCCACAGAATAAAGGGCACCACATCAACTCATTAATGACGCTGGGAGAGCTACTGTAGGTGGACGGTCGTAGGGCAACATTAGCTCCCCCAACACTACAAAGTTTACTGGATCATTCATCCATTCCCTTTAATGCCACCCAGAGCCATCCAAAGCCAATGGGAATGTTGCTCTGAGACAGGCACACAGGGAGGCAAACTAGGCAAGAAACAGCGCTGTTACATGCAGACACGCTGAACGTTACCATCGTCCATTTCCCATATCATTTCTAGCCTCAAAAGAAACTCATTTATATGGCAGGTTTTCTGCTTACAGAGGTGCTATCTGCAGTAGAGTAATGTAGTTATAATAACATTTCAGAGAGTGCCATTTAGCTTAGAGTTAACTCTACAAAATCTTCAATTATGACTATCATTATAACCCATTAAAACAAAACCAGTCATGTTGCCAAGAGGCTCATTTGACTGCATGTTCCTCAGCTTGGGGTTTGGATCCATTCCAGCTGCTTGATAAATGGTAAATAATAATTAATGCAGAAAGGCAGGGCTCATCTTGTATCACAATGCCTCTAGCCTGCACCGTCTAGTTCTGACTGAAGCAGCAGAGCAGCAGAAGAGATGAGCTCTGACTTTCTCTGACTTATCCCCAGATTCCCTATGCTGACCAAGGCAGGCCCCTAGATACCCCTGGAAACTCAGGAATCTGTTACCATTTCCAAATCTGCTCACTCATTCTGTTTGTACAAGGTGGGGGGAGGCAGGTTCAGCAGCTTGTGGACCAAGAATAGTTAAAGGCAGTTAAGAGGCCCATCTATCCTGATGTATCTTGCTTAGCTGTCCGTGGTGCCATGTAGAAGTTGTGAACAATTACACTGACTCGATATGAAGTCTACCAGAGATGAACTGATCTAAGTAAAATCCATGATCAATTCATAGCAAAATTGTCCAGAAAGGGAAATTGTGGGGAAGGCAGGCTTTGTCAGTGACAGGTCAGGATCAGTGTAAGGTTTAGTTTTTCTTCTTTAATTAAAACAAATTTTAAGGTTTATTTATTTTCTAAGTATAAATTTTTTGCCTGCCTGTATGTCTGTGTACCACATGTGTGCCAGGTGCCCATGGAGGTAAGATCATCTGGAACTGAAGTTACAGATGGTTGTGAGCCACCATGAGGGTGCTGGGAACTGAACCAGGGTCCTCTGCTAGAACAGAAAGCATTCCTCACTGCTGAGCCATCTCTCCAGCCCCACAGTGTTTTAAAAATACTATGTCTTTTTCTCATGCTTCTTCAGATTAGGAACAATCAGAGTCTTCATCTTAATTATCTCTTGGATCCTAAAAATAAGGTTGCAAAAGTTATAAGACAAACAAACAAACAAACAAAAATGCAGTACCTGTAATCCAGAGATTGCTGTGGGATATGGTGAAAGGGCTGTGGAGCCCACATTCCTCCCCAGTAGTGGGGTCATGGGGGTGCTACTGCTTGTGTGGGTGGCACGCCAATATGCCTCCAAGTACTCGCCCAGATGCTCACAGGCATCCTCAAGCTGATTCTCATCTAATATGACATCAAACATTTCCTGCAGATTATAAGAAAATCCGTCATATTTCCACTGTAGGTTTTACTGAAAACTCCACTTAAGGCAGAAGTAGCATTCCTTATATATAATAGCAACTATTAAATATTTGGATCTTGTGGTAGTTTGAATGTAATTGGCCCCCATGATCTCATAGGAGGTGTGGCTTTGTGGAAGTGGGTGTGGCCTTGTTGGAGGAAGTGTGGCACTGTGGGGGTAGACTTTGAGGTTTCCTATGCTCAGGATACCGCCCAGTGTCTCAGTAGACTCCCTATGACCTGCACATCAAGATGTAGCCAGCACCATGTCTGCCTGCACACCACCATGCTCCCCACCGTGATGATAATGGACTGAACCTCTGAAACTGTAAGCAAGCCACCCCAATTGAATGTTTTCCTTGTGAGAGTTGCCGTGGTCATGGTGTCTCTTCATAGCAATAAAAACCCTAAGACAGATCTTTCCTGATTTAAAGAGAAAAAGATGAGCAAACATGACAGTACTGAGGAATGTGAAAATATACCTATATCCACATTTTTGTCCATATATTCCTATACAGCTGAATTCCACCAATTTCAACATACAAAGGAAACAAGGTAATGATGATGCTAAAAAGAGAATTCTGAAAGTGACTGGAGCCATGACCATGCCCTTGAAATAAATATTATCACGGTAACTGTGTTGAAGGTAATAACAAGTACATAGTTCATTTTCAGAATGCTCATGAAAATGATTTTCTCTGTCGCATGATAAAACAGTAAGGAAAGAAAGTTTGGGCCTGACATTAGAGAAGAGCCACGATGGCTGCTACCATTGCAGGTGGTTCTGTGAACTGGATAGGAACAGGGTCATCTAACTGGGGAAGGAAGGAACCTCGCAAGAAGCACTCGATGTCCACGTTTATGTCAGTAAGAACTTTGCTCAACATTTACCTAAAAATGGGAAGCAGTTTTTATTCCCCCAAAGAGTAGAATGGTTCTTGTATGACGGCAGAATAGAAAGAGGATATACCCAACACATAGGCTCTGTTGAGAGAAAGGCAGAAGACCTTGGTGCCTCACCAAGAGAAAGCCATTCTAGGGTGAAGTGTGAGCACACCCTGTAGAAGCAGAGGGTGGTGGCGAACCTTCCTTTTCCCACACCTTCACCACATTCCCCTGGTTTTATGAATTCATTTTACCAAAATAAGAACCTCCAGTCATAAGCCAAATGCATCGTTCCTGCCACCAGCATTGACATTGCCGGGGGAGATTAGGGGCCCCCAGAAGACAAGGAGGTGGTGGTGTCCCAGCTGATTTATTCTCCTCAGTGCTCAGAACAAAGGAGTCGTGAAGCTGTCATCACTATGGGAACTATCTGATCTCCAGTGTTTACATTTGTTTAGTTTTGATACTGAGGGATGAACCCATGAACTCAGGAAAGCTAAACACATACTCTCGCAGCTTACTGTTAACGCTCATCGAATCAACCTTGACAGCAAATTAGTGCCTACACTGGAAAGGAATTTGAAGGCCCTTATCATGGGGCTTTGAAAGCTAGTGACTTCAGTCCACACTGACTCATTTGAGAAGACTCAACCAGATCAACTTAGTAGAAAAATGCTCCCCAAGAACACTTATCAACAGAAATTTCAATGCACATTTCATTCACTCATACAACATTTACTCAGCATTCATTTTGTTCCAGGATGTGTAGGCATTTGGTGGCAAAGAAGTTTGACCTCACCCTGTGCTTGAGAGTCATACATACCATCTGGGGAGAGAGACAAGCCTTGAAGTACCCGAACACTTAATAATCCATGTCACACCGAGACCAATTCAGAACTATGCAGAAACCAACCAAGTTAAGTTTGGAGCTGTGGCTTAAAGTTCTCTTACCTACAAAGAGGTCTAGAGAGACTTGCTGAACTTATCAGGAAGGAGAAATGATGAGTAAAATAATTCTGTACGGAGAGGAAAGCCAATAAAACAGGTAAAGAAGATGCTGTGGCCCACAAGACACAGAACACCTCCTACCTAGAGCTTTGGTTGCCAGAAACCCTCACTGTAAACATCACTTCCCACTAAGGAAACAAAGAGCTTCTCTCTCTTTCCTTCAAGAACTTCCTCCTCTGGTTAGCACAGACTGAGCAAGTCACAGGTGAGACCCGAGATCCATCCATGACGCTCTGACAGACAGTGTTTCTGCAGGCTGCCTTGGGCGGGACAGCAACAGCCGCAGCCCCACAGCACCACAGGCTCTAAAGACAGCACTGGAGAGAGGGCAGGGGGCGGTGCTCACCTAAGGGCCCAGCTCCACCAGCTCCACTGT
The DNA here is from genome assembly GCA_902168425.1 of Peromyscus attwateri. Lineage (NCBI taxonomy): Eukaryota > Metazoa > Chordata > Mammalia > Rodentia > Cricetidae > Peromyscus > Peromyscus attwateri. Next base: position 58,927 of record CABHPP010148223.1, on the reverse strand, counting down.
TCCATATGTTCTGTGATTTAGAGCCTGTTCTTACTGCTGTTGTTGATACTCACTGCACAAATTTGATTGCATAGGTCTCAATCAGTAGTATGGGCTTGTTTCTTCCCAACAAGACATTCAAGATCCTTTCTTGGACTGGAACAATTCTAACAATGTGTATGGCGTGCTCTCTCTCTCTCTCTCTCTCTCTCTCTCTCTCTCTCTCTCGTGTGTGTGTGTGTGTGTGTGTGTGTTGCTATACCTGGAACTCAGGGCCACCCACATATTAATCAAATGCTTTTGACTAATCTTGAGCTACATCCCAATACAAATAGGTTTTTGACAAAGGTAATAAGAATATAATAGTGGAAAAAAGACAGTTTGTTCCATAAATAGTCAACAAAATTGGATATGCTTATGCAGAAGAATAAAACTGGATCCTTTTCTCTCACCACACAAGAAACCTAATTCAAAACAGATTAAAGATCTAACTAACTCTTAAGCCTGAGACCATGAAATGACTATATGAAAATAAGGGAAATTCTTTAAGACATTAACACAGGCAAGAAAAAAAATTAGATAGGAATCTAAATACACAGGCAACAAGAGTAAAAATAGGCAAATGAGCTCACATCACAGTAAGAAATACCAGCACAAGAGAAGAGACAAGAGGATGAAGAGACGACCTACAGGTGAGGGGAAATATCTGCAAATGGAGCACCGCACACTGATGCTCAGAATACAGAAGGAACTGAAAAAGAGGAACATCAAAATCCAAACACTCTAATTTTAAAACAGGCTAAAGAACTACTCAGACACCTCTTAAAATGAAACCCACACATGGCCAACAGGCACATGGCAAACGGCCACTTTCCCTAATCACAGGAGAGATGCACTCAAACTACAGTGAGTGTGGTGTGTGGACTCAAGCCTGCAGTCCCAGCACATACAAAGCTACGGCCGAAGAATCACACGTTTGAGTTCAGCCAGGCAAACCTTAGGCCAGCTGAGGTTACAGAATGAGACCTTGTCTATAAACAAACCAACCAAGGGCCGGAGACACAGCTCTGCACCAAAGCATTTGCCTAGCATTTCCTAGGCTTGGGTTTGATTCTTAACAAACAACACAACAAAAAAAATAACATCTCACTCCAGTTAGAATTGTTATTATCAAAATATAAGACATAATGGAAACTCTTACACACTCTTGGTGAGAATGGACAGTAGTGCAGTCATTATGGTAAAAAAAAAAAAAAAAAAAAAAAAAACCACCAAGACTCCTCATAAAACTAAAAGTGGAAGTACCACATGATCTGAGATGAAGTATTTATATCCAAAAGGGACTTGCACCCCCAAGATCATTGCAGCACCATTCACAATAACCAAAATACAGAACCAACCTAGATGACCCATATTAAATATGTGGGTAAAGAAAATGCAGTCCAATTACGTAATAGAATACTTCTCAGATGTGATACAGACAGGATGACTAGAGAAGGTGTCTTGAGTGAAAGAAGGCAGATGCAGCAAGACACACCTTCTCATTTATGGATGGAAACCAAGATGTCAACCCTGTAGAAGTGCTGAATAGAACAGAAGGCAGGGGGACGGGAAAGATTTGGGGAAATACAGACAAATCGAGAGGGACTTTTAGGAACAGGGAAGGGTGATGAGAGAATGGGGAGTGGTCCCAGGTTGCAGAAGGGTGGGTGAATGTGTGTAGTGCACAGCATATTGATGAATAGAGTGAACCTCATTGATCTGTACATTTAATAAAATAATTTAAAAAGTAAAGCTCAAAACCAGACTGCAAGGTGCTAAGTGAGGTGTATATGTACTTGGCTGTTCCCCATTACACTGTCACTATGGAAACCACAATCAGCACACAGTTAATGACAAGGAATTTTAATAAAGTGCTTCCCTTTGCCAATGGGTAGAGTTTGTACACATCAGCACAGGGCTGTTTGCTTAAGCCTGATCAGATCTTGCAAACTGCTTCTTTTATTGCAAAACGGTGGCTATATGGTATAAAGGATCATTTGAAACTGCTCCTAGGCTTTCAAAAGCACAGCGAAAGCAAATTTCACCTTCTGAATGACACTGACGTATGTACTTACTTCTGACTGGGAGAATCTCACAGACTATGTGTCTTGACAGTTTTTTTTTTTCTCTTTAGGAAATAGCTGAATAGAGCAACATACTAGAAAGACAGCAGGAGGGGGATTTTTTTTAAGTATACAAACTCAAAGAGAAATTCAGAGTGAAGTAATTCAATGGATTCTGCAAACTAGCTTTGCTACATTTTAAAAAGAATATAAAAGTCTTGTCTAGTCAGCTGCTTCCCATGCAGCGCAGGAAGCCCTAAGCATGGAAAGAGATGGAGAGCTACTTAGTCAGCAACGTTCCAGGCAGTGAAGAGTTTGCCCCTCTATCATGCCTGTGATGACAACCCATGATAAAAAGGAACAGAGCAGTTCCAGAGAGCTGCCATACTGAACACCTACGGCATCCCAGGATGGAGCCCTTTCTACAGCTGAGGCCTGTGGGCTCCATGCAGCTGCTAAAGAAAGCAAATACCAAGTGAGCAGAGGAGTCGGAGCATCAGGAACAGGGGTGCAGGGCAGCGGTTTTCTGGATATGCACGTTCAGAAAGAGTGAGAACAGAAGCACTGGGATTTCTAGGTAGTGGAAACAGGCCCGCCATACACCCAGCGCTTGACAAAGAGCAAGGCTGGGGAGAGAGAGGAAACTGTGAAGGTTTTTGATGTTTAAAAGACTCCTAAGTCCTTCCCCACCTCCCTTGTTAAGGAGTTTCATTGGGGATTGAGCACTGCCTGCAGGGGCGACATGTCTGCGATGAAGCCGGAGAAGGAGCAAACTGAAGTGAGCACTCCAGTTTTTACAAACGAAACGGTAGTGTCCTCGTCCTATATGAGGAATGGAGTAAATTCCATTTGTTTATGTTCTTTTGGGAGGGAAAACATACAGAGAATGACTGGTAAATTTTCTTTAATGGCTACAAAATACAAACTACTCATATATCTTGTCCAACATGTTTATTCAGGGAGTTGTAACTTACTATTTTTAAGGCAGAGCCTAAAATCCTTAGAAACTAATTATGCAGTTAGTTTTACTTCCCTTTAATTTTAAATTAAATTTAATTTCTCACTTTATGTGTATGAGTGTTTTGCCTGCATGTATGCACACTTGGTGCCCAAGGAGCTCAGAAGATATCATCAGATCCCCTGGAACTGGAGTTACAGATGGTTGTGAGCTCCCTTGTGGGTTCTGGAAGTCAAACCCAGGTCCACTAGAAGAGCAGCCGGTGTTCTTAACTGGCTCTTGAGCTGGTCTATGGTGGTGCATGCCTTTAACCCCAGCACTCAGGAGGCTGAGGCAGACAGATCTCTGTGAGTTTGAGGCCAGCCTGACTACAGAGTGAGTTCCAGGACAGCTAGGGCTGTTATACTGAGAAACCTTGCCTCAAAAACCCAAAACCAAAAAAAAAAAAAAAAAAAAAAAGAAAAAAGAAAAGGAAAAAAAAAAGATGGTTCACTATTGACTTTTAGCTATGCAGATTATATGTGTTCAAACTCCATGACTTTTATTTTGCTTTCATTTATTTGTTGTATATAGATACAGCCTCATGTGCAGTATCTTTCCTATTTCTAAGAGGGAGCAGTCAATACTGGGGATCTGTACACCTCCATTTCTTTGGAACTATTATATAGAGAGCCCCCTAAAGTGCCACCATTTAAGAAGAATGACCAGCAAATACTATTCAGTAAAATAACATGGCTGGCTGGCTGGCTCAACACATAATAATATTAACTACCTAATAACCAGCCAGTAAATGTTACTTTCACATCAAAATTGCATTCTCCATATTATTGAAGTCCCTGTGGTCTTAAGTACTCAACTACTGGTTGGAAACTAGAGTCCACCTTTAAGCATCTGCTGTTGTTGAAAGATCTAGGAGGTATTGTGGGGATAAAGTAAAACCAATCAATAATGACAGACTCTGGCAGGAGCTCTACTTTAAGTCGACAAACGAACAAGACAATCAGTTCTTGCCACTAATGGGTGGAGCTGGCACAAAGGTAAGAATGGAGGGACACCGATTCCTTATAGCTCCTCTCCTATTTATGACATTCGTTATGAATCCCAACATGTTCTCCCTGCCCCATGTCTTTCCATGCTGCCCAGTCTTATTCTTCAAAGACTAGAACAACACCTGGCAGTGTGGTTATCCATGGGAAAGGCACTCAGTGTTTTTGTTAGGTTTATGTCAATTGTATATGTTATATCACAGCATGGGTGGGAAGGAACACTTTCCACCATGCTATGCCCAGGTTTGATGCTTAAAATCTCTAGAAATGTATATACTGAAATTGGATCCTGGGAGGCCGTGTTTCATGGGAACATGCAGAACAGCCTACTCTGTTTTTAAAAAGCAGTGTTAAAAATTAAATGGCAGGCATCCAGTTTTATAATAATGAATGCAGCAATGGCAAGAATGTGTCAAACAGATGAGCGAATCTGTAGGATTCTCAGTCATTGAAATATCGCTGGAACCGGGCAGTGGAAAATTCCCCTCAGAACTTGCATGCATGATAGAATGCCTTGGAGTCCTTTCAGCAATGAGAAATAAAGCAGGATAGAAGAGAACCACTCTGGCTCTCAAAATGTTAGAGCTTTGCAAACAAGCCTCTGCTGGGAGGATGAGCTCACCTCTTGTAGAAAGAGTGGTCAATGTCAATTTACACACACAAAAAGCCATTACGCAGCTCAGAGAGCCACCGGGTCAGCTTTTGGTAACATAAGCCAGCTTGTAACTAAGTGGGATTAAAGGATTATATTTCGTTTATCATCCAATTGTCTATCTGCTTTTCTTGCCAAGCATTATGCAACTCTTATTACCATGATGCAGGGACAAGTTGAACTTGGCCTTCTTAAAATGCACTATTCTCGACTTCTCTGAAAAGGAAAAGATATCAATACCCTGAAGAAGACAATTGAAATCTAAAAATATGGTGTGTAGACACACACCAAGAAAACATAATCTGGCTATCCACACAATAAAGAGTCTGTGATGGCCCCTACATCCCAGTGCCTAGGGACACTTTCCTGTTTGCCTCTCAGTATTGTCTCAGTTATTTTTTCTGCCTAGAGCAGATTTTTAAATGGCCACAGGCTCCTTGGTCCTCCCTGTACTGAGATGGAACATTTTGTCCCCTCGCCTTGGATCTGGGTAGTGGCTGTGACCACTCTGATCAGCTGAATGTTGTAGAGATGCTGGGCTGGGCTAAGATGAGACCTTAGGAGACTGTATTTTATCATATAGGTACAATGTAAGAACCCATATCCCTGTAGAAAAGAGCTCATGACAAAGGCCTGGACCAAGTGGAAAGGAAGAACTGGCTGAGTCCCTCCTACTCACCCCTGCTGAGAGATCAGTCAGCCATCAGATGAATGCTACCCCCTAGCCACTGTTTTAAGTTGCCATGTTTAGGGCCATTCATTTTGCAGTAATAGATAACAAAACTTGGCCTAGAAGAAGAGTGGCAATTTCTTTCAGCTGAATTGGGTCTGCCTCTTGCTTCTACAAAGTTTGAATGGAGTCCAGTAGTTCCCATGGTGTACACGCATAATGACCATGGCTACTCAAAGGCAAAGTTGAATAGTTTTTGAAAGGACACCACTAGACTCAACAAACCTAAATTAGTTACTATCTGGCCCTTTACTAAAAAGTTTATGGACCCTTCTAGGAAAAGCCTTACCCATGGAACCCAGTATTCTCTCTTCTGGAGAATATGCAGTGTGCTGGCTGGTTTATGTCAACTGGACATAACTAGACTCATTTGGGAAAAGGGAACCTCAACTGAGAAAATGCCTCCACAAGTTTTCTTGGTTGATGATGGATTTGGAAGGGCCCAGCTCACTGTGGGCAGTACTACCTCTGTGTTGGTGGTTCTGGGTGCTAGAAGAAAGCAGGCTGAGAAAGGAGTAATCCAGCAAGCAGAGTTCCTTGATGGCCTCTGCTTTAGTTCATTCTCCCAGGCTTCTGACTTGAGTTCCTGCCCTGACTTCCCCAGATGATGGGGACAAGCTTTAAGATGCAATAAAGCCTTTCTTCTCCAAGCTGCTTTTGGTCATGGTGTTTTATCACAGCAACAGAAACCCTAACATATATAGTAACTAACCTATTACCATTTACCATCTAGAGCAGTGTTCTCAACCTTCCTAACGCTGTGATCCTTTTATACAGTTCCTCATGTTGTGACCCCAACCATAAGTGTAATTTTGCTGTTATGAAGAGTAATGTAAATATTTGTATTTTCCAATGGTCTTAGGCGACCCTGTGAAAGGGTCATTTGTCCCTTCAAAAGGGGTTGTGACCCATGGGCTGAGAACCACTGATCTAGAGTCTGCCTGGATTAAGACAGAAAGATATGCTATCATTGTCCAAGGCATCTGGCCTTTGGGAAGGCAGTTTTTCCTCTTCTTGGTCTGAGTTCCCTCACTTGTAAAGTGAGAAGACTGGAACAGAACTGTAGTTCCTTTTAAGTGTTCCATGAAACATTAAACCCACAGGCTGTTCTGTGGAAAAAGACCTGCAGACACATTAGAGATACAAAGAGCATGTTAGCAAAATTGGGCTACTGAGCAAAGAAACCTAAATGACCTGCTTTTACATTAGTGTCTTCTCAAACATCTTTGGATCCAGCATTCTTTTCCCCATATCAGCTGACATCATCTCATGGAACATACTGCAGGAAACTCTGTGTGGTCCTCCCTTTCTCCAACAGTCCCTGGAACTCGAATCATTCTTCTAGCTACAGAAAGTTAATTTTTCTTCAGTGCCTTTTGAGGTCCCTTTCCAACACCTGCTGCCTGTAATATCACTGCAGTGTGAGACCCTGCTAGTGGAATCTGCTGAGTCCCCAGACTAGAGACAGAGCCAAGTAAGCGAGCTGCAGATTCTCCCAAAGGAACTAAATGACACAGTGATAACCAATCTCTGGGTGACAATGATAATTACGGTCTTGGCGTAAAGGGATAAATGCAGACACATTTTAAAATTGCTCCTAGCTTTTGTAATCTGAACATTTCTTCACGTGGGCCAAAATAGAACGCACGATTCTCTCCCAGAATGACAAATTCCATGCACACCATATCATGTGTTTAGAAATATACAAGGTAACCATACTTATTCAGACTGCTTGTTGACAATGCCAGGCTATCTGACCAATTATTCAAAACAAAAATATGTCTGTCTTGCTAATATTATAGAGGAGGGCCTCTATAATCTCAACCTCCCAGTACCCCGGCAGGTTGAGATTACTAACCCGGGAACAAGCTCAGTGTTGTGTATATCTAAGTATGTGAATGTGTCTATTTTTGGTCCCACCTATTTCAGAAGTAGCCATACACCACTGCCTAGGCCCCTTGTAACCATCCTGGCACGAAGAAAGATATTCTGAAGAGACACTTATGACCTTCTCTTGGGCTCTCAGACTACTGAAACAATGGAGTCCAAGGGATTGGCATTTCCTCAGGAGTCTTTTGCTGGTGGAGGAAAAGGCTGAAGCCCTGGTATTGGAGGAAGAGTTTGTCCTATAAGAAGAGGTTTTCACAGCTTTTAGGAAAGATGGGGATGGTGGCGTGTCAATGATGGGCAGGGCCACACCATGACCAGGAACCCTTGGCCCTTATTGAAGCCTAAACTTCATGCCAGCGTCCTGAAGGCAGACTTCATAAGAAGCCAGTGATCTCATTGTTCTTGTTTCCAGTGTGGTCACACTGAATCTTCTCCCCTTGCTTTTCCTTACTTGTTTCTTTAGTTGGCACACTGAGGATAAGTGGTGAGACTGTGCTTGTTAGGGCTGCTGAAGCCCGGGCGTCGACTCTAAAAACTTCAATAATGTCCTCAGCAGCTCAAATACCTCAATTTTAATAGGATGTAAATTATTTTCTCTAGTAATTATTCAGACCAAGGGTTAATAAACTGACACAAAAAGAAAAGATGTTTTCTCCAATAAATCTCTTATAATTACATTTCCATTTTTAGTGACTGCTTCCTAGAATGCCACACCAATTATAACCACCACTCTAAGATTGTCCTAAAAAGTATAAAGAATAGCACAGTTCCTGACATTTAGTAGCTGTCTAGTAAAGATTATTTCTCTTCAACTGTGAAACATTACAGGATCAGGATGACATATTCTTTTATAGTTTCTCAGTGTTTAATCAAACATTCCACTCCGTAAGCAACTTCCTTAGTAGGCAACGTGGCATTAAAGGTCTTAATATAGATCTCTGGATTTATCTGCAGGGTGGTAACCTGATAACTGTGGTGTGTGGTGGGGAGGGCTGTGCTTGGGAGAAGAAGAAACTGCTTTGAAGCCAGATAGATCCACTTCTAATCTTCATTTGCTGAATGATCTCAACAAACTCATTGATCAACTCTGTTTTCTGTTGCCTCGGCAATAAAGTCGGGCTTAGGCTGTATTTTACAAGCTCAGGGCAGGGATTCCAGATAATCTGTAGCGAGAGCTGCCTGGCCCATGTTAAATGTCCAATGAAAGGGTATATCACGGTTCTTGCTTTTCTTGCCTGTACGACCTTTCATTCATTCATCACTCCCTCTACACACATTTATTACAAACCCACTAGGACAGGGAAGTATGATACAACAGAAGCCAAGATGAACGTCCTCACAGAGTCTATCTGGTGGACTAGATGTGGCACAGCACAGAGTGCGCCTGGACAGCATGCACCATGTGCCAGGCACTAGTCTAAGAATTCTTCCACATCTGCACACCTGTGTATCTTGAGTTTTTACCCCAACCTCGTGCCTGGGCATCTTGCTCAGGTTTATATAGCTCGTCTGCTTTGAACAGCCATGTTGTATCACCTCTTCAAGTACTCGAGTTTATACTTTCACAGAGCATAAATATAAATATATAATATTACACCATATTTAATACATATCTAACATAATAGAAACATACAAAATAAATATTTTTTAAAAATCTAGTGGACCAAGCAAGAAGATGTTATTTCTTTTAGAGAAACCTGGGCACAGAAGTCATCATCAGTCAATTGAGCCAGCACAGACATGACTGACCATCACTGCCTGAGCTTCTATGATGACAGCCATCTTTCCCAGCCCAGCCCACCCTGTCAACGTGTGCCTTCTAACCCTGCAGGTGTATTATAGCAATGACACTGGGCAGCATACAGTTTTTCACTCCTCAACATCAATCCCTTCATCTGTTATAAACACAGAGACCCTCTAACTGCAATCCAGTTTTGACCTTCAACACTACACTCTGTCGTGTCCACCAGAATCTTCTAGCAGAAAAGCTAAAAGAAAGCCAAACTGGCATACTTTATTTTGTTCTTTTCTTAGAAGTGTTCCATGACTGGATATGGTGTCTGAGTGCTGGCAAGGTAATCAAGGAAGTAGGAAGAAGAGCTGGTTTGAGACTCTAAGTTCACTTCTCATGCCAAGGCAGACACCATCCTGGAAGCCTGAACCCACCCAATGTAACCACAGCAGCTCGATCCAAGATACCACTCATCATCACCACCATGTCTGTAGCAGTGGTTCTCAAGCTTCCTAACACTTCGACCCTTTAGTACAGTTCCTCACGCTGTGGTGACCCCCAGCCATAACATTATTTTCATTGCTACTTCATAACTGTACTTTTTCAACTGTTAGGAATCGTAATGTAATTATCTGCACTTTCCCATGGTCTTAGGCAACCCCTATGAAAGGGTCATTTGACCCACAGAGGGCTCACGACCTATAGGTTGTGAATGACTACTGTAGAAGAAAAGCCACCAAGCTAATATTGAAAGGAAGACCTCCGTCTTGTAACTAGTCATCAGTAATTAAAACAGAAGAGATCTGACTTACCGGCGGGCACTGGGCCAGCTTATCGGCGGCCACTAGTTGAACATTCAAGTGTTTGCTTTGAGACTTTCCTCTGGACTTAATCAGCCGCTGTAAAACCTGACAGAGGATGACAGGAACCCGAGTCATTGTTAACGAGTTGAAAGAAAATCAAACACACTGGGATCTTTTTCTATAGCTTATGTAACCCTGAGGATTAGTAAGCAGGGCCTACAATGTGAGAAATCGCACACTTAGAGTCTCCGTGGTGATGCCGCCCACCTCGATGTGGGCCTAGGGTGGACTGGACATGTCCATCCTGTCCTACCTCCCCCTGGGGTCCTGGTGACAGCCTCACTTTCCACCTAGACTGTTAAGTCTCTTGCAGATTTCAGAGCTTCCTGTCAAAGGGGAAGGACTGCTCTGTTCCTGCTTATGTTGTCAATATTTTGATATTATTCGGTTCAGTAATATTTCAGTTCATTACTTCCATGTCAGATAAATATCAAGGTCACTTATGTCATATTTTTCAATAATTAATGAAATATTTGGTTAAATTTTATATTAATCAAACTATTTCAGGATTGGAAACCTATGTAAAACATTTATATGGGGACATTGCTACACCTAAAACAGTCTATATGCCTTTGGTCATAGCTACAGTTGCATTTGGCCATATGCTTCCTCTTTCATTATTTCTGTTCAGGTTGAAACAGGGCCCTCTCCACTTCAACAGTGCTACTTTATGAAGTTCTGCTACCTTAGTGCACAGGTCCATGCAAGCCCCCGACCCTGCATTTTCAGACACCACAGCAATGGGGTAGTGGAGGAGGGGGTGACCTCAGCCTCCCTACAGAGGATGCTTGGGACCCCAGCAGCCGGAGTCAAGGACACTTCCAGTGGTCGAGGCAGTGTCAGTCTGTTCTGTTCACACCCCAGAATTAACTGGCAGGGCTTGGGATTCCCACAGTTACTGTATAGGAACAGTCCCACCAAGATGTTGAGAACTTGGGAAGCATAACAAGCCACAGCTTCTGTAGGCTTTTCTCTAACCAAAGAAGGAGACCACTGTTTGGGTGGGGAGTTGAGTTTGCATTTAGGCAAACCAAATACATTCTAGGAGGCACTGGAAAGGAACTGTAAGAGAATGCCTCTCGGTGGGTTGAGGTGGGGTACAGAGGGGAGGTGGGGAGAAGGAATGGGAGGGAGGAGGGGGGAAACTGCAGTCTGGGATGTAAAATAAATAAGTAAATCTTTAAAAAAGCTGATGCCTCTCATGGGTATCTATTACATATTTATTTTTTAGAATACCATCACTATGTAAAAACCAAAGGGAGGACAGTGAGAAGCTCAGTGGGTGAGGGTGGATGCTACCAAGCCTGCTGACCTGAGTTCAAGCCTGAGTTCCACGTGGTGGAAGGAGAGAACTTACAAGTTGTCCTCTGACCTCCACACAGATGCCGTGACAGCACAAGTGTGCACACACCCAGAGAGGCTAAAAAACTAAGGAAGTGAACGTGAAAAATAAAAGACATCAAAATCAAGAGTGCGGTCTGGACCACCTCCCCCGGTTCTTGTCACTCTGGCAGCATCCGTGACCAATTGTGCTTACCCCAGAAAGAACTATATCCCCAAAGAAGCCAGCTGTGCACAAATGACAAGGCCAGCAGCATTTCTAAGTGATGTTACACAGTGACCTTTTACCTTACATAAGATCTCTTTCTGAACTATGTACTCCCTCTCTCGACTGGGCAGAGACTATAAGTAATTCAAGAATCAATATTACACAGGAAATCTGACAAGAGGGAATATACAGCCTATGAAAGGCCAGGGTCCACGTTTTGTTTTCCTTCCTTGCGCTCCTGTTTATATTTTATCATCTCTGGCTGCAGGCAGGAGTTTCTCGAAGAGATGTATTATTATTCTCAGCTACCCTCAAATCCCTAGAAGTTGAGTACTGTTTTAAAATGCATTCATTAACTGACTCTCGAGACATTCTTCTGCCCACAAACTAAAAGGGCAGAGCGAGAGAACCTCAAGAAGGAAGCTTCTAGACCCATAAACGGGAATGCAGTGATTACCTTTGGAGATGAGACTTTCACATGAACGATGATGGGGGCTAAGGACGTCTTTATAAGCTGTGCTGGGTGATTGATGGTGTCTGCATCAAGAACAACCAATTGCAAAGATCTTGCCAATTCAAAAATTCTTTCAATTTCACTCTGTACTTCCGCTAAAATGGGAAACAATAAATGGCAGGTACTGTTAGTCTCAATAATTACTATTTATAGTAAAAAGAAATAGTATACGCTTTCAGATGTATATGTCCATACTGCAGAACAAAGTACTTTGAACTTTCATAGACATGTCTAACAAAATCTTGTTTGTTGTTGGTTTTTTTTTTTTTTTTTTTGAGACATAGTCTAGTATGTAGCCCTGGTTGGCCTGGAACTAATGTCAACAGGCTAGCTTCTAACTTACAGAGATCTGCCTGCCTCTGGCTTCCAAGTGCTGGGATTAAAGGTGTGCACCACACAATGTCTGTTCTTTTTAAAATCTTTTCTAAAGATAATACTGTGCATAGAACAAAACGATTGGTAGTAGAACTTGAATTGGCTCTCTTGGTTTGCTTCAGACACCCAGGCTAGCATGGAGCTATTTATATAGCTATGGTTTTTCCATTTGGGGGTTGCTTTTAACAAGATTGACATTTAGCAAACACATTAGAGAGACTGAAAGTGACACTGAAGTATTTCTGTCAATAACTTATATTTTATCATTCTGTAGACCACGTTTTAGAAGAAAAAAAAAACCACCCAACAACTGTATTGATTTGACTGTTACACACATTTTTATATCCTCGCTAATTGTTATGAGTGTCCACAGATGACCTGTAGATTACCAAGTCTAGCTGAATTTAAGCTTTAGAGCCGGTGGAGTTGTCTAAGGTATATTTACCATAAGTATAAGAGAGAGAGAGAGAGAGAGAGAGAGAGAGAGAGAGAGAGAGATGGTGCTGATCATATTAAAATGCTGCACTGCATCTTGACTGAAACCTAGCTGGCTGTATGTAATAGTCAGATGACCCAAATCTGCATCTTCTAAATTGGTCCGATAAAAATGCTGGCTCTTTTTAAGTGTCTGAAGCAATCCAGCTACGTCAATTTAGTCTGGGACAGAGCCTTGCTATGTAGCCCAGGCTGGTTGTGAGCCTCTTGTTTCCACATCCCAAGTACTGTGATGACAGGTGTGTGCTACTGTGCATGGCTTACAAGCGCTCCGTGTGTGTGTGTGTGTGTGTGTGTGTGTGTGTGTGTGTGTGTTTAAACACATGACCAAACTACACATTTTTCTGAAATATAAAAGGTCTTTAAGTTGGGCATGGTGGTACACACCTAGAATCCCAATACTTGGGATACTGAGGCAGAAGGATCCTGGGAAACACAGAGAGTTTCAGCCCAGACTGCATTCTGTATTGATATTGTCAAAAACAAAAAAAACCCCAAAACCCTAAAACAAAACCAAACAACAAGAACAGAAAAAAAAAAACCACTTTATATACTTTATGAATCGCCTGATGTAGTGGGTCATGCCAAAAATCTGAATTAGATTCTACTAAAGGGAAGACTTGGCATAAAAGCAAAACTTTCCCATTTCTTACAGAATTTCTGACATTTAATGCATAATCTACCTTAAAAAGCATGAATGTGGGGGACAGAGGGGTGGCCAAGCAGTTAAGAGCACTTGCTGCTCTTCCAGAGGACCAAGCTCAGTTCCAGCATCCACATTAGACAGCTCATAACCACCTGTACTCCAGCTCCAGGGGACAAGACAACCCCTCTGGCCTTCTCAGGCACCCCCATATATATGGCACACACATACACGCACACAAATAAATAAAAATCTTCTTTAAAAAATATGAATTTAAGGAGTCAAAACACATATCACTGTCACATTCTCAAACACCAATGTCCTGAAAGGTTCCACATTGATTTTCCAATGACCAGATTTCAGGATATCTCTATAAGGAGATCCTTGCCACATTCTTATGAAAGAATAGTCTACATTTGTTAGTAACAAAAAATATTCATTTTTTTCTAGCATGTCAGAAACCATTTAAATAGAAATTTTTCTGAAGAAGGGCATTTGGGGAATAAAGTCAATTTATACTAAAGGAAGGTGGGGTAGGTCCTCCATGTGTGCTTTTATTAGCCTGCTGCAGTTTTAAAGGAGCTGCTAGGCAGAGCCATGGCGGAACAAGCTTATATCATTTTAGTTTCAAGTCTCACATATTATAATAAAATAATGGAAAATAACAATTAGTATTCTTCTGAAGGAATAAAAAGGCGGCAATACAAACTGGACTGCCCCGGGACCAGAACCCGCAAGGCACTCTTAGTCTCGGTCCAAATAGCTCAGAACTACCCAGGTTTTGTTTACTCTGCACCGGCAATGAGCTGGCGTGTTGGTTCATAGCCACTGCAGAAACAACACAAAGCCCTTGGGCAGCGGCACCGCCGCATAAGCTGTGGTGGAGCTTGGGGAGATCAGCCGAGGGCCAGATTACACAGCGGGGTGAGCCCGGGGTTTAGAAAATACATAGAGTGTAATAGGCAAAATATAGGCACAAGGAAGGCAAGGGGATTTTCATCTACCTAGCTCGTTTTCTTTGAGAAAACCAACAATCTTGGCTACCCAGACAGGTTCTCAGAGGGGTTCTCATGGAAGCTTCTTCATAAGTCTGTTACAGGCAAGCGAAGTTGGAACAGTGACAGACTCTGGTGCTGGAGGCCCTTAATGAGCACTCATTGCCACTAGACTGGAGGGCTCCAGCATCTCTGGGACTGGTGATGCCCCTGTGTTGGTTTGCTTTCGAGGCAAGGTCTTATGTACTTCAGGCTGGCCTTGAACCTCTGATCCTCTTGACTCCACTTCCCACGTGCTGGGATTACAGGTATGCATACCCTCACTCAGCTTCCAAAACTGTTATTATTTTTTCCCCATGGGCTCAAGGCAACATTTCCCAGAGTGACTCACTTGTAGTCACATCCTAACCCACCTACAACCTTTTTTTTCTCCCTTATGGGAGGATTTTAACATGTTTTCCAAAAAGCACCCAGAAAAGACGGGTTTGAGTTCCCTGCATGTTCATCATGGTGGTCACCGTTTCTACTGAAAGGTGTGATGCTTCCGGTTGCCCACACAAGAACATCATTACCTTGCCCTTCTAAACATCTCCTTTTGTTTCATGCCAGTCATGTGTCAGCTATAACAGAAACCTTATTGTCACATTTGGGGAAGAGGAAATGGGTGGTTTCCCAGGGTTCAGTAGCAACTGAATAGTAGAACTTGAGAAGGCCTTTTCCCACCAGACTGCTGCTTAGCTAACAGACTAAAACTGAGGGGGGCTGGCATCTGGCTGCTACAGGACTCTGCCCCTCTCCTGTCCATTGGCTGGCTTTCTCTACAGATATTCAACACTTCTCCATGCAGGACAGTGCCCAAGCAGGACAAGACATTCCCCACACATACACCTCATGCCTACATGAAAACATCTTACCTAAGCTGGATCTGGTGTTTGAACGTTCAATTATTGCTCTCTTGCTAGGGTTGTTGAGGACAGACCTCTTAGCAAGAGAAATGTCAGCCGTTACTCTTGTTATTGATATCCTAGGAAGAGGAACACAGAACAGAACAGGCCAGTAAAAATGTTATGTGGCTCTCTGAGTGACTTACAACTGCGGTGCTTAATAGCCATTTTACATACTACCATGGAACCACCGTACAGTAAACCTCAGTCACGAGGATTTGAAACAGACGCTGGCTCACATTAAAACACAAACAGGGTGAATGATGGCAGGCTTTGGCTCTTTATCTGAAAACCACTACAGTGAAAATATATTCCCTCCATTATGGCCTGCCTGGCCTGGCCTAGTTGCCTTTAAAGCACACACCACACCAGGAGGGAATCAAAGCATGAATTAGCCATGCTCTTTCTAGGAAACAGCTTTACAGTTTCCTCAGAATTCACAGTTGATTTGCTCTTGAACAAGACCTTCAGGACCCACAAATGCTCTGCCCCAGCACTGCTGGCCAGAAAGGGAAAGCTTCATTTGACCACAGAAAAAAATGAGACAGTCGGTAGTTAAGATGCATTTCCTGGCTCAGCAGTTAATCCCTGATACATAAAGTACTTCTCTATAGGCCCAAGAGGAGCTTTGCCAGTAAGAATGTGAGAAATATGGTTTCTTTTTTGCAGGCCTGGAGCCTCAGCATGCTTGCACAGGATCCGAGTATGTCTGGTGGGCACTTGTAATTCCAATAGTGGAAGTCAATGTGAGCAGGAGACTGGCGTTTTGTTCAATTAAAACACACCTTGCAGTCACAGAAGAATAACAGACTTTGTATGGAAAGAGGAAGGCAACCAGAATATTCATTAACAAATGAAAGCATGTAGACTTTAAAATAATTTTTAACTGAGCCTGCTCAGTTCCCAGCTATTATCTGTAGAATTCAAAGCTGGTCCACCTAGACCAATTACAGAAATCGGCGGGCCTTCCCTACCCTCGTCTGCACAGCTTGGCTGAGTTCAGGAAGGGGAGAATCATTTCTCTTTCTCCTCAGACTACACTTACTCTTCTCCAGGGTCAAACTCCTTTGGGAGTTAGAGCACAGAAGGATGAGTATATTTAATTTCATGACCTCTCACTCCTGTTTCAGGATATTTTAATACTGTCTGGAAACATAGGTGACTAGAAGCTTTGGGGAGAACCCAAAATTGTCCTTTTCATAAATGCTTGGAAACAAGAATTTTCTTCTTTTTTTTTTTTAGGTAGGGTCTCACTATGTATCTGGATAACTTTGAATTCATAATCCTCCTGTCTCAGGCTCCCTTGTACTGGAACCATAGGGACCCACTACTGTGCCCAGCTTAGAAGTCACGTCTCTAGAGCAATGCAGTGTGCAGAAGTTTCAACAGGATTCTGAAGCCAAGTGGTGCTGGCCTGGGTCGCCATATTCATAAGCTGCAGGTGCTTGGAACTCTGCAATGTTTTAACGTTTTGAATTTTTATGCTTTGATGATCATTTGTGGCAGCCTCAAATTATCCTGCACAGAATCACAAGCTGTGCAGAGATTCCCAGAGACCATTGTGAGCGCTGACATGAGCGATCCTCCAGCTTCTACTTCCGAATTTCTGTCCTCTACATGGAAATCCCTCATGATTTCATCGTTTTCAAAAGAGAAAGAAAGAAAAAAGTGAAGGCAAAAAAGGAAAGTTCAACAGCTAAAGGACACCAGAAAACACTGGTGTAACAAACTTCTACATTTTACCAAGAAGGTAAACTGAGACACGGAGAAAATCCAGTGGTTTATTCCAGGCAATGATGGTCTAGGAGGCCTCGAACACAGGATGAGGCTTAGTTACACGGCTGGATAATTCTCTTTCAGTTCAGTTTTGTTTCCCAGTAACAACAAATCTCTCAGATGAGCCAAGCCACCAGGTGTAGGTTTTCAACTCTGGCCCTGCTGTGAGCATGGTGAGGGTTCAAACCAGGTTTAAATCAAGAGAGCCCCACATCTGAGTCTCCACGGCAACTTTTCTTTCTTTCTTTCTTTCTTTCTTTCTTTCTTTCTTTCTTTCTTTCTTTCTTTCTTTCTTTCTTT
>CABHPP010148223.1:2684-20452 GCA_902168425.1 Peromyscus attwateri | reverse complement strand
ACACACACACACACACACACACACACACACACACACACACACACACAGAGAGAGAGAGAGAGAGAGAGAGAGAGAGAGAGAGTGCTTTAAGAAATGGTAAAATTGGGTAGGTGAAATAGTTCAATGGATAAGGCACTTGCTGCCAAGTCTGACATTCTGAGTTCAATTCCCAGAACCCACATGGAGGAAAAAATTATTGACCACAGCAAGTTATCCTCTGACCTCTATACACATGCAGACCTCCCCACAAAACAAACAAATAATTTTTTTTAAAAGAAAGAAATGGTAAACAGTTGACCACTAGTCCCCTGAGACATTCTTTAAAACCTAGAGACAGCTATATGAGTTTGCAGCCTGCCTGCAGGGGCAGCTTGCTTCTCAGCAAAGGGCATCATTTTAGCCCTCTGGGAAATCCCAGCACATATATCCTGGCATCCTAAAACAATGACTCATTCCTAAATGTTGCGGATATTTGTACACTGTGTGAAGATGTGTTGCTGTGATTGGTGTAATAAAAAGCTGAGCGGCCAGTAGCTAGGCATGAGTGTATAGGAAGGATTTTTAGGGAGATAAAGGAAAAGGAGGAGGAATCTAGGCACATGGGAGACACCAGGAGACACAGAGAGGAAATAGGAGTTGCAAGATGGAAGAGAGGTAACACCACATGACAGAATATAGATTACTATAAATGGGTCAATTTAAGTTATATGAGCAAGTGGGACAAGCCTAAGCTAAAGCCCAAGCTTTCATAATTAGTAGCAAGTCTCTTTGTTGTTGTGAGCTGGAGGCCGACAAAAAAAGCTTATTACAAATGGCACCCAACATGGCATGTAAATCCACACAGGGCCTGAGAAAGCTGAAAGAAAAAAAAAAGTTCCTAGTAGAGTCAGTGCTTATGGCATACACAGGCACATCTCTTTTAAGAGGCCCTGCTACTGAGCACTTGAATGGGGTTTATGAGCAGTGGGTGGCCTGATACTGGGTGGTGGGAGACTAGGTAGTAATGCCTATCAGAGCCAATGCAAATAGACCAGCTCCAGGCTGGGCTGCAGGCATGAGGCTCTGCTCTCACCGACCTGAAGGGGGCAGAGCCAGCCACCAGCCTATTTGCTAAGTGGCGCCATACGGCAGAGGGCCTAGCCACTGCTTAGCAGTTTAATGTTTGGCTCACACGGTCAGAGAAGACTGCAGACATGTAAAAAGTCAGGTCCAGACTGAGAAAACCTCTGAACAGATATAGTATGCTTAAAATGTGCTTAGATGCTGAAGAAAGAAAAGAAAATGTGTATAGACAATCATAAAAAATAACTTAAAAATAATAAAGTCTCTAAAGAGAGACAAAAAAAATATAAGCCACATAAAGATGGGAAATAAAACACAGGTAGTTTGGGCCTTATATGTGCCTTGTAAATTTTGAAATTTTTGAATGCTAATGAACAGAGAACAGCAGCTGCTGAGAGACATGGGATGTGGAAGAAATTGCTGGATTAAACCAGCCTAGACACTTTAGGGATGTCTTGGCTTCAAAATGGAAGTTTGGAAATGTGTTGTGTTGGGGGAGAGGTTGTGCTTTTGTTTCCACAGGAAATGAAAAGCTATGGATTCCATCAAAGTTAATTGTAATCAGATTTGTCCAGGGGAGACCTCCTGGGATCTTGGCTACAGAGACGAGGAAAAGAGCCAGGAAAGACTGCAGGGCAGATCATGTATACGCTGATCCCTCCACATGGGAACAGCTCTGAGACTGGATGAGACATGATAAATCTTGTTGGCTACAGAATCCTCATGACTTACATGCCATCCTTTCATAAGGCATGGATTGAGATTTACGTTACAGTTCGGTTATGCAGTCCAAACTGACTTATAAAGTTGACAGATGCCTTTTATCTGCTCAAACATGAAGAAAATCATCTTTAACTGATTTATGCATACTGCATATTCCATATTGTGTTAATGCAGATATACATTACCTTTACAAGTTTGTGTGTTTTCAGAAAGAAAGACAAGTTTTCAGACACCAAAAAAGACAAGTAGCCCAGGTGATCCAGCCCCTCAGAACGCCTCTGTCGTGGTTTCCTCAAAATTCTACATCCAAAACAACCACAAAGCTGCTAGCTGAGAAGGTCCAGCCTCGAGGACTACTTTAGCCAGGACTTCAGATAAGTTCTACACTTTCCCATCATATAGAGACTAAACAAAAAATAATACAGCTAGCTCTCCCAGGACTTGACCATTGTCCCAATTTTCTCAGGGTCCCCTAAAGATGTTGTCACCCCCAGATAACATGAAACCACAACACCCACATTCCCAAGAGGTGGGGTGAGTAGTTTTTGGTCATTCAATGGGTTATGAATGCTTGTCATCACTTAGGGGGGGTTGGTTACAAGTTGTTATTGGTCATGGTCAGGGAAAAAAACTAAACAAAGGATGTTAGATTTAGGGATCTCTTTCTGAAAAGAAAATAGGGGAGATATAAGAATGATAGGATAAAAGGGTAGATTATTGAATTTACTTTTAACTAAAAAATCACTACTCAAATATTTTAGTATGAATTTTTGTATATTGATATGAATTTAGTTATTTTTGTTATACTATATATATATATGTTTCTGCTCTTGTTTAAGGTATTGTACTGATGCAGCTCATTTAACAATGTAATGTAAAGTTCTAGTCCTTGAAAGTTATTATTACAAACTGTTTAGGATAATTAAGATAACAATCAAACTTCTAGTAAGGGTTAGATGTAGACAGAAATAAGCTCTATTTAGCCTCACATAGTTAGAGAGGTGGTCTTCAAACACCTCAGGGATATACAGAATATGGCATTTAAGATGTTTTAATAACATAAGGCTTTTCATGATAGTGAGACATGTCTGCTCCTGGCAGCACCAATCAACTTCAGAGAAGATGATAGGTATCAGAGAACCTCCATATGGAGTTTACTTTCTTTGTGGCAGTTAGCCACTGGGCAAGAAACTGCCCTTACCTCAACTGCTGACAATATGCTGTTCAAATTGGACAAGCAGGACATTAAAAAAGGCAACTGCTGAACTTTGCCAAGACAAAGGCCAGTCTTTCAAAATTCCTGATTCACAGATAAGTCTGTCAGATATTCTAGGTCTGTAGGCCAAAGATGAATGCTCCAATATTGCAGAGGAACCTTGGGTGACTGTCCAGGCAGCCAGATATCTCTGCCATTTCTATAGTTTTGGAAGTTGTTTACTCCACACTTCCTGTTTACTCAGGTAATATTTTAACCTACTCAGGTCTCCAACAGAGTTGAAGACTAGATAGTTATACTGTTTTCTTTGTTACCAAATTCCAAAAAAAAAGAAACTTATAAGAGAAATGTAAAGTGTATAAGGCTGAGAGAGATAAAAGCTTAAGTTGTTTAGGTAAGAAAATATTTTGAGATCTAGAAAGATATTTTTAGGATGGTAATACAAATTATAAAGAAAGTAAATTAGTCACAAAACTTTGTATTCACCAAGATAGGATAGAAAATAGAATATTTTCTCCAAAATTGCCAAATGTAAATGGACTGGACATTGTAATTCTTACCTGATAATTGTTTCTATTGTATATAGTTTTACTATGTTAGAGTTAAAAACCTTTCCTTTTTATTTAGACTAAAAGGGGGAAATGTTGTGGGAATATCTTTTTGTACACTGTAAAGATGTGTCTCTGCCTAAGGCACCTGCTGATTAGTTTAGTAAAAAGCTGAATGGCCAATAGCTAGGGAGGAGAGGGTAGGCGGGACTTCCAGGCAGAGACAGAAACTGGGAGGAGGAATCTATGTGCTCCAGCAGACTCAAAGCAGGTTGGATGTGCTGTATTGAGGAAAAGTAAAGAGCCACATAGTAGAATGTAGATTAAAAATATGGGTTAATTAAGTTATAAGAGCTAGTTGGAAACAAGCCTAAGCTAAAGACCAAGTTTTCATAATGAATAATAAGTCTCCATGTCATTATTTGGGAGTTGGTGGTACAAAGAAAGACTCACTACAGGTAGAGGTTCTTTCAGAGAGTCTAGTGAGTCCTGGTTCTACACACTGCCTCTACACTGAACTTCCTAGTTCCTAGATTACTCTGAACTAGTCGCCTCCTCTGAAAGAAGACATATCTATTTCATAGAATAAAATGCAGAAAGACACACTGGGCAGCCAGCCTTCCCTGAGTGCTTGCTATCACAAGAGTATAGGGCTAGATGACTGAAACTCTTCATTCAACATTAGACTCAACAGGTTCAAAGCCCACACTTAGCTATACTTAATATGAAAATGCTACAAGACCTGCCACATAGCGAAAACACAATAAATTAGCTTTCTTGTTTCCATTTACTAGTGCTGGCCCACATCTATGTTGATTTAAAAAAAAAAAGAATTAAAATACAATTAAGTTTTCAACTCACATACATGTAAAATAGTTTGTGTGAAATATGGCCATTTTTCTTATTGTATTTATTCTGCAGCAAATGTGCTATGATAAATGCAATGTGTCCAAATCCATGTGCTTACACAGTACTTTTCAAAGTGTCTTTCATAGAGGAAATGCATTTGTTAACCAAATTATAATTAAATTCCTCAGTGAAAACCTATTGGGGAAAAATACAGAGCCACAAAAGGGATAAAAAGCAGGGTGACTTTCAGCCATTGTCTAAAAAGACAGTTTGTAGCCAGCCTTAGCTAACCCTTTGCTGGAGGAGAGTTGTGGGGTGGCTCATCCTAAGGCATTGTGTTGCATGGGCTACTCTGAGGCTGCGTGGACCACAAAACAACTAGAAAGTGTACTCTCGAAGGAGGTACCCTCCATGCTTGGTGTTCATGTACTGGCGAAGGCTAGTGTGTGCGCGGTGCCCAGGATAGCAGGTTGCCCACTGCATCAGAGGTGAAAACAATCTACCCTCATCACTGGGGGCTGCTATTCTCCTGAAACTACTTCATGACTCTTAAATCACGGCATTCAGTCATTTCTGAGCATAAAAAAAGTAACTCAAAGATTCCTGTTCACATTTCCGAATGTGAACAAGATTGTAAACATCCTAGACTGTTAATAAGTTCCATATTGCCAAATACGTGGAGGTTTCTGTTTACTTCTGTGTTGGTGAGAACACAGTAACCCTGTAAGCACTCTGACGCCCACTTCCATAGCCACTGTTTCATCACCACAGTCATTCTGGATTTAGTCCAGTGTCATGTTTCTTTGAACAGGAAAACTATCATGGCTGTCTTTCAAAGCTGGAGAGACAGCAGAAATCCAACACTAAAAGCCCAGATTTGGCTTCAGGGCATGTTCGGTTAGCTAGGTACTGACTTGGTTTCTTTTCTTTTCTTTTCTCTTCTTTTCTTTTCTTTTTAAAATTTTTAAGTTTTATTTCAGCTGGTTGAAAGAGAGTATAAACATGTCCTAGGAGGAAAGGAGAGACGGACAGAGGGAGGGAAGGAGGGATGGATCTGTACATTTATGAATGGAGCAAAGGGCAAAACAGGCAGAGAAAGGCCTGGAGGAGATGCCTGGGATGGCCTAGAAGACAAGTTCAAAAAATGGCAGGGAGCTACAGCAGGCTTAGCCAGACTGGGATGGTAGGAAAGGGATCACCCACAGGTCTATTTAATTAATAAGAAAAATAGCAAGAAGGAAATAGTAGGTACAACAGGATAGGGCTGAAGATGCATACATTATTAACCCCTGCCATACGGTGACACACATCTGGAATTCCACCACTCAAAAGGCTGAGGCAGAAAAGCTGGCAGCTTGAAGCCAGCCTGAACTACATAGCAAGTTCCAGACCAGTTTGATCTATACTCTGAGACCCTGTCCCCACCAAAATAAATTCCAGAAAATCAGCATTTTCTAAAATGGGTGAGAAGTGATCTCTGCAATTCACCAAGTGATCTAATATGGGACTACATGCCAAATGAGCTATTTTACATGTGTAAATGGATTGAAAAGTGACTGTCTTAACTCTTTTTTTAAAGCCAAGGTAGACATGTGCCAGCACTGGTGGATGGAGAGAGGAAAGCAAATGTATTGTCCTAATGTAGCAGGTCTTGTGGTGTTTTAACATGTCAAGAAGCCTGAAAGTGACCGTCTCTCATAGGTTCTTAAGCTGAGACCACTGGAGAGGTCACCTTAGAGTGCTGATCCTCAACCTGTGGGTTGTGACCCCTTTAGAGGATTGAATGACCCTTTCACAGGGGTTGCATATTAGATATCATGCATATCAGATATTTACATTATGATTTATAAGACAGTAGCAAAATCACAGTTATGAAGTAGCAATGGAAGTCATTTTATGGTTCCACAACATGAGAAACGGTATTAAAGGGCTGCAGCATTAGGAAGGTTGAGAACCACAGCCTTAGAGCTTCCAAGGACCCAACTAGAGTAGCTGCAGACTTGGAGTGTTCAGTGAGGGTGTGTGTGTGTGTGTGTGTGTGTGTGTGTGTGTGTGTGTGTGTGCAAAGCCATTTAAAACATCATAAAAGCATACATCTTAACCAAGCACTGTAGTGTGTATCTGTAATCTCAACAACATGGGAGGCTGAGACAGGAAGATCACTTGAGCCTAGGAGTTCCAGCCCAGCTTAGGCAACAAAGCAAGACCCTATCTCAGAAAAATGAATAATAAATGAAGAAATAAAGTTGCATCTTCATGAACATCAGTGGAAAGAAAGTCTTTTTATTCCCTCGAGGACCAAATTCTCTTTGTGTTCAATATTGAAAGGACTTTTCTGGCCTCACCTTTTCCGAAACCTTTCTGAGTGCAGAATACGAAAAGCTGGTAGAAACACTGACAAATTATTTTATAAAATGGATGCGGAGAAATCTAAAATGGGGCTACACTTCAAACGAGCTCTTTTGCGTGTGTAAGTGTTGTTCCCAGGAGAAGGAAAGTGACCAAGGTCTAACAGAAGGCCTTCTCCTTCACCGAGAGGGCACGCAGTGTGGGCAGGTGAGCTGCCATGGGCTTTGGGGCCAGGGTACTGAGTTTCCATCATCCTGGTTTGTTGACTGTGGCTTTGCAAGTTGTCGGGAGCTCTGAGTCCACTTCCTCCCTTTGCAGCAGGGATAATGATATGTAAGTCAGAGCCTCCTACCGTTTGACTTGAGATAGAACATCACATTTTTATCACCCTGGGGGAAATTCAGGAAATGGAACAGTTAATCTTTGACTCCTTTAATTTAAGATCTGGCAACTTTCCAACAGTCAATTTTTGGTTGTCCCAGAGTTCTAGGATATATTTATTGTCTCTTCCTCCTCCTCCTCCTCCTCCTTTTCCTCCTCCTCCTTTTCCTCCTCCTCCTTTTCCTCCTCCTCCTCCTGCCCTCTCCCCCATTCCCTTCCACTTTTTAAATAGCTTTAGGGTATTAGGAGATGTTTCAGTCAGTAAAATATTTGTTGTTCAAACATGAGGACCTGAGTTCAGATCCCCAGAAGCCATATAAAAAGGTATGCTCAGCAGCTCACACTTGCTGTCCCAGAGCCACTCCAGAAAATTGGTGACCCCTAGGTTCAGTGAGAGGACTTTAAAAACAATATGGCGAGGCAGAAGAGGACACCCCACATCAACCTTCATGCCTATGTGCACTCTACACATTTGTACCTCCAAACAGGCACACACATCAACATGTATACACACAAAATAAACAACTTTATTGAAGTGTAACTTATACATCATAAGATGCATTTAAACCATTTAATTTAAAATTCTCTCTCTCTCTCTCTCTCTCTCTCTCTCTCTCTCTCTCTCTCTCTCTGGGGGAGGGGGGTAGGGTACATGCATGCCATGGCACATATGTGGAAGTTAAAGGACAACTTTGTGGAGTTGCTTCTTCTCTCCCACCTTTACATGGGATCTGGGGATCGAACTCAGGCTGTCAGGCTTACAAGACAAGTGTTTAACCAGATGAGCCATCTCACCAGCCCCTGATTCACACATTCCAATGACTTAATGAATTTACAAAGCACCCTTCTCATCACACTCTACTATTAGACTGTTTCTACCACTTCAAATGAGGCCTGTGTCCATTTTCAGTCTCTCTCCACTCCTGTCTCTAGGCACAGAAATCCACTTACTTATTAATCCTTCTAAAGTGGAATAAGCTGTCCATTTTATAAGCAATTTTAGTAGCTGGATATAGCTAACACATATTATATCAGATTAAGGCAAGGACATGGGATAATCTAACAACACTCGGCTCAAAAATGCAATGATAGCAGAATGGAGTCTTACTATTATTGCTGGTCGGGATTCATAGTTCTTCAGTCCTAAGTATCCGCTAATCAGTCCATTCTATGGATCTCAGTCTCCAACTGGTACTGTCGGGGTTCCTGTGCTAAACTTTCCCACATGTAACTGATGGCTGCCATATTGCGGCAAGCAATAGGAGACACTCAAAAATGTCAGTTTCCTGTCTGACATCAGACAAGTGAACCTTCAACTTAGTAAAAAATTAGCATTTCCCTAGTGGTCTTTGTACTATTAGGATGGTCACAGGACTTGACCTTGAGCCTGTTTCTCTCCGCTGAGCTTGTATTAATGCCACAATGTCCTTTTCCACGCTGCAGAAGGAACACTGCCTTTTCCTGATGACCTCCCTAGATTTCTCAGGATAGGTGAGTGACTGGACCACTCCAGGACAAAATGCATAAAAGGTTTCAGGTAACCTCTATCTTTGTAGGTTGCCTCCCTCTCCTTCTTGCTGATGTTCTTTCTTCTCCTTGAGCTCCTCCCCGAATCAGGTCCATGGGTCCTTGCTAAGGAAGCAAGCTTGTCAGCATCCTGCGTTTGAGTCCCATGCCTGGTACAGCAGGACTTTGTGGTAAGACATACCCTCTCCCATCAAATTCATCTCCTCTTTGTCCCGCAGCTTTAGTTAGACTGCCAAGATTTCACCTCGTGGATTTCATTCATCTCTGTTTTAATGATGACTTGGCATTTTAGACATCAGCAGATGAATCTAAGATAACCCTGGAAGTCCCGTGTCCTGTAACTCTACGGCAAAGCCCAGGGCCATGGGCATGCTGGGAAGGGTTCCTACTACGAGCTCCATCTCCACCACCACCTGTTTTTCAGGCATGTTCTCACTACTGTGTTGCCCAAAGTGACCTGGAACTCACAATTCTCCTGCCTTAGCTCTTTCTGTGCTTACAGGCATGTGTTATCAGACTCAGATTGTAAAAATTTTTATGGGGGAGAAACAGAATCTTTCTATGGAGCCCAAGAATCTGGTATGTTGCTCAAATTGTCTTCAAACTTGTAACCCCCGACCCTCTCCTGAGATTACAGGTGTGTCCCACTCCAGGTGGCAGATTTGCATTTTCATTTAAGTGATAACTTCCTCACAGTGTTCACATTAAATACACCCTTAAACATTATTCCTTATAATTACATTAAAATTATATAAAGATTTGCTATAAATACACATTCTAGGAATAAGTAAAGCACAATCTTTGTCTTCATTTTCATTTGCACAATATGGAGTAGTAAATTCTTTAATCATAGTTTCACACGATTTATTTAAAAGGTAAAACCGATCAGTTATAAGGTTGGTCTACCTAGTGTGGTGATTGTCGTAACTGCCCTAATTTCAGGTGATGTTTCTTTGAATTGCCAGTTTGAAGAGACCCATCAACGGAACAAACCCAAGAATCCAAACTGACGACACAGGTCCAGGGAGAGCGATGATGGGCAGGTCAGAGGGGAGGGGGATGGTGCGCTCTGTGGCCTTCTAGGCATTCTGGGAAAGGAGAAGCTGAGACATGAGCCAGCAGGTCTGCAGGTTCAACCAGGCAAGCAGGGGCTTTTACACTGGCCTTGTTACCCTGAATCCAGACGAGATTATCAAGATGACCATCTGCCTACTTCAATTATGTGACTAGATGCCTACAGGTCAAAGGTCCCTCCCTCTTCAGGTGCACTGAACAAAGCTGACTCCTTCTATATTGGCTGCCAGGGTGACTACCAGATGACCTCTGGCTTCATTATAACTCCATCTCTGTGCTAAGTCACAAACCCTCCAGCTCTATGACAGCTGACAGTTGTCATGGAAGCCACTTGAAAGAACCACAGGAAGAAGGAAAATGCACAGAACCTAACCCCCTCCCCAACCACCTATTCCCTTGAGTGACATGAATACCCCCCCACACACACACACACACACTTGTTAGCCCATCTTTCCCCTTCTGTGTTAGCGACTTTTCTCACGGCTGTGACAAAAGAACCTGACAGAAGTAATTTAAAGAAAGAACGGTGGTTTATCACAGTTGGTAGTTTGAGCATACAGTCCATCGGGGGTGGGGTGGAGAAGGCTCGGAGGCAGGAGCGTGCGGCAGTTGCTCGCATTACATTACGAAGCACAGAGAGGCGACTCCTGCAGCTCAGGCCAATTCCTCCTTTTTATTTGGCAGGGGACCACAGCTGGGACCACAACCATGAATGGTACCACCCACATTTAAGGTGGGTCTTCCAACCTCCCTTAACACAATCTACAAACTTCCTCAGACAAGTCACAAGGTTTGGTGCCATGGTGATTCTAAACCCTATCAAGCTGACAACAAACTGTTCACACCCTCATTTCTTTTCGTCTCTTTCCATAATTTCGTGATCCACAGGGGTTGAAAAGTTGATCTGAGAAGATGATTTCACATTTCTATTCTCGGCCAAGAATCAATGTCCCTTTTACAACTCAATTGGCTTCCTCTTATTATTGGTTCCACAACTCAAAGAGGGGAAAACAACACCATTTGAGGGCAAAACTGGTAACTGACTGAAGCAACAACATAAAAATTGGGGAAGCAAGCTGGGCGGTGGTGGCACAAACCTTTAATCCCAGCGCTCGGGAGGCAGAGCCAGGTGGATCTCTGTGAGTTCGAGGCCAGCCTGGTCTAAAGAGCAAGATCCAGGACAGGCACCAAAACTACACAGAGAAACTGCCCACCCCCCCAAAAAAATTGGGGAAACAACAAAAAAAAGAAGTTGCTGTACACAGACAAATATGGCTTTGATATTCAGTCGTGTGTGTGTGTGTGTGTGTGTGTGTGTGTGTGTGTGTGTGTGTTGCTCAATCAAATAGTAGAAGTAAAGAAAAAACCTTCTGTGGAACTGAAGAGAAACTAAAGTTCAAAGGCTCTGTGAATTCAGCAAGCGCTTTATCACTGCAGGAGTGATGAGAAGCAGGAGCGAGGCTGGGCTGGGGAAGGGAAGAGGGCTGCTGGAAAAAGTATCGCGTCACCATGCTAACTATTCACTCAGCAGCCACACCCTGAGCAGCTCGGCCAACTCTGTGACAGCTTGTGACGGTACATAGGACACAGGTGAGTGTCTGGGTTGTGCAATTGGCTGATCCCAGCGCTGGCTCCTAGAGGCATTAGCTTCAACACGAGGTGCCCACTCAAGGGTGGCATCTCAGGCTGCACTAATGGAGTTCCAGCAGAGCCATCAACGAGGAAATCCTGTCCGCTGCCTCTGCAAGGCACGCTGCCTGCAGCTCAGGCATCTCTTGATTCTTACAAATATGGAGTTCTCTGGTCTTCTGGAAAGTGGGGGACCCCTTTCCACATTTCCCCCAGAGCGGTTTACAGAGTGACCCACCAAACTTCCTTTACACCGGGGTCTAGTTCCTCGACAGTCAGATTACGGACATAGTAACAACATGTATACCTCACCTTAGGGCAATCACTGGTTCCTTCAAAGAGCAAGAATCTTTCTCTGTCAGATAAAGCAAGAAACAACCTGATTTAAGCTAAGAAGGGGGAGAAGGGACTTGCCCCACACTCATGCCATTTCTGTAGCCTTAGGAACTGAGCAGTGAAAACTCATCCCTAGACAATGCCCTGGAATGGCTTTTTCATCAATGTTTCTAGTGGGAAAATGCACACGCAGAGCCAGCAGAACCTGGGCATTTCATGAAGGACAGAAGTGCAGGGGCCCAGGACATGTAGCTCAGTGGATAGTGTGTGGGTGGCATTCACAAGGCTCTGGATTTTATCTCTAGTGCCTCCTCCTGCTTCCAAAATCAGCCCTGAGGTGGCTGAAGGTAAATGGAAACAGACTCAAGCCTTATCTCAGGCTGGGGTGCTGTCCTGCGTTTAATGGTCTTCAGGGCTCCCAGACCAAAGCTGCTCCTTGCTGGGGGATGGTCTCTCTGCATGCTGTGAACATGTGTTGCTACCATAGGTTAATAAAGAAGCTGCTTTGGCTTATGGCAAGACAGGTTATAGCCGGGTGGAAAATCTAAGCAATGATGTAGGGAGAAGAAGGTGGAGTCAGAGAGACACCAGCCCACTGCCCAAGGAGCAACATGTTAGCAGATCAGTAATACCATGGCCATGTGGCAAAACATAGATTAATAGAAATGGGTTGAATTAAGATGTAAGAGCTAGCTAACAAGAAGCTGGAGCCATAGACCAAACAGTTTGTAATTAATATAAAGCCTCTGAGTGATTATTTTATAAGCTGCTGTGGGCCAGGCGGGACACAGGAGAAGTTTCCAGTTACAGCCCATCACAGTAGAACTCCTAGCATGAAAGAAGGAAGTGGCTTCAAGGGAGGGAGAGAACTTTCATGGAGGACCAATACTGTCCAGCCTCCACCCCAGCGGGGAGAGGGGTCTACATCCAACCTCCTCATGCTGCTAGAAATTGTGTGGAAAAGACTGATGAAAAACTCGTGTTTAACAGATAATATGAAAGGTAACTGGAAAAACAAATGTTCAGAAGTTGCTCAGAAAAAAGAATAAAGAAGGAGAAAATCCTTATTAAACCATATGCTGAAATTACTGAAATAAAATGGATTGGCTCTGGCAGGGAGAGCAGCTCAGAATCCACAAATCAGTCCCTGTCTGAGAGAGTATCACAGCAAGTGTGACTGTGCAGTGACAGTGCTGGGAAAATTCCCTCATAGCAGCAAAGGAAATATAAGAGAGTCCAGCTTTCCTTTTCAGAGCACACCAAGTTTCAGCCATGCATGGTAGCACATACCTGTAATCCCAGCATGTATGGCATGGGGGCAGGAGAATGCCAGGTCTGAGGCTAGCCTGGAGCATACAGGATCTCAGAAGAGATTTAAAGGTCACACACACACACACACACACACACACACACACACACACAATGGCACACACATATATGTACTTGACTCCTCTAAACCTTTGCTAACTCCTGAAACTGGCACTTACATATGTTGGTAAGAATGTAAACTAGAATAATTTAGAGGTAATTGGCAAAAAGAACTGAGATAGTCTACTTGAAGAAAATTTGTCCTAGAGAGGAGTGCTGTGGGATGTTCTGTATGGCAAATGTGTTGCTAATAAAACACTGACTGGCCAGTGGTTAGGCAGGAAGTATAGGCGGGACTAACAGAGAGAATAAAAAGAACAGGAAGGCAGAGGGAGTCACTGCTAGCCACCTCCAGGACAAGCAGCATGTAAAGATGCCGGTAAGCCACGAGCCATGTGGCAAGGTATAGATTTATAGAAATGGATTAATTTAAGATATAAGGACAGTTAGCAAGAAGCCTGCCACGGCCATACAGTTTGTAAGCAATATAAGTCTCTGTGTTTACTTGGTTGGGTCTGAGCGGCTGTGGGACTGGCAGGTGAAAGAGATTTATCCTGACCGTGGGCCAGGCAGGAAAACTTAAGCTACAGAGGAGTGTATCTCAGAGTCACATGTGTGATAAATATGAATATTTATTGCAATACTGTGTACAAGGGTGTTAAATGACATTTACAGGAAGTCAACCATGCATGGTGGCATGTATCTACAATTCCAGCTCCTCAGGAGCCTGAGGCAGGAGGATCTCTTGCTCCCAGAGATTCTAGGCCAGCCTGGGCAACACAGTGAGATTTCATCTCAAAACATAAAATAAAATACATAGGTCTCTGGTTTAGACTGAATTCTTGCACAAGGTCTAACAGACCAGACCAAACCAGAGTCCTCCGTGTGAGATTCCAGGCCACCAGGTGGAAACCAAGTTTCATTATCAGGCTTCTGAGAAATGAGGAGAAAAAGAGACCAAATCCCCAAACAGCCATTTGTGGCCAGCATGGTAAGCAAGTCCTCCATGCCTAAACCTTCACAAGGAAAGGGAGTCTGAAAAGGCCAACCCCCTTTTGTTCCCAGCTTCTGCTTCGGTCTGCATTTTGGTGCCTATGAGGCTCACCTCTTCTGCTCAGATCACCAGCACACTCATTCTGTTTTAGAGAAAATGGTACTGCCCAATTCCAGAACTGGAAAAAAGATAGTAAGCTGAATTCATTACACTGTGGGTTTTTTTGACGTAGTGAAACAATCACAGAGAACCAATGGTTTATAGACAGCAGATAGGCTTTCAAACAGTGATGCTCATTCATGCAATAAGAAGAATATGACAACATGTAAAGGTAAAGTTTACATACCATAGGAAAGATGTCACTTCTTCGTCAAGGCTGCTTTATAATATATATTTTATAATTATATATATGTATATATGGCAAGATTGTGTTCTTAAAGAAAAGCATGCAAGTACATCAATGTGTTTTACCAACATGCTGTTTAGTAGTTGAACCTTGAACTACTTAACGTCACTTGATACAGTGACCAAAACGGGAAGGGGAAAAAAAGTATAGTACAATAAAAGCTGCAAACAGTGTAGCTGGGGGTGGTGGCTCACACCGCGGGGCACCCAGGGAGCGGAGACTAGTCTGATCCACGCAGAAAGGGATCCCCACTCCCACCTTTAGGCTGGGCCTTCCCTCATCAATTAATGTAATTGGGACAATCCCCCACATGCCCACAGGCCAACCTGAGCTAGAAACCCTGTGTTGACAATAAAAATGAACCAACACTGTTATGTGTGATCCCATTCCTTTTATCCTTCTTTCTACAGGGTCCAGCTCTGGGTGCCCAGAACCCTCTACTAGTCAACTCTTTATTGGGGAAAAAAAAGCCTCTGGAGGTCCCAACAAGGCTGTGAGTGCAAATTTCTCCTTTAGTCACCAGACTTCCAAATTCATGAGGCCTGCAGGTCTTCTGTGAAAGAGTATTATCTGCAACTTAGTGTAGATGTTTTAGGCACAAGCATTCTTTTTGAAATAAACACAGCGTTTTGGGGGCTGGAGAGGTGGCTGGGGTTAAAAGCAGGCATTGCTTGTGGTGGTCTGGAAGGAAAATAGCCCCTAAAGGGAGTGGCATGAACAGGAGGTGTGGCTTTGCTGGAGGAAGTGTGTCATTGTGGAGGCGGGCTTTGAGGTCTCATATATGCTCAAACCATGCCTAGTGAGACAGTTCACTTCCTGTTGCCTGTAAGATGTAGAACTCTCAGTTACCTCTCCAGCATCATGTCTGCCTGCATGCTGCCATATCCCACCAAGATGATAATGGACTGAACCTCTGAACTGTAAAGTGAGCCACCACAATTAAATGTTTTCCTTTATAAGGGTTGCTGTGGTCATGATGTCTCTTCACAGCCATAGAAACCCTAACAAGACACTGCTCTTCTAGAGGACCCAGGTTCAATTCCCAGCATCCTCCTGGCAGCTCACAACTGTCTATAACTCCAATCCCAGGGATTCTGATGCCCTCCTATGAACTTCATGGGCACTACACACATGTGGTACACAGATTTGACAAACATTAATACATACAAAATAATAATAAGTAAAATCTAAAAGAAATATTTTTTAGAAAGATAGTAATTTGGAAGGTGTGGGGGGTCCCTTTCATAGACACCATCTGCTGACTAAATGCCCCTCCACGTAACTGATACCTCCTCTCCCAGTTTCTTCCAATGAAGAAGGCGGCTTCATGTCACAGGACATATATTCTAAGTCACAGCCCTCCACAGTACTTCACAATGCCCACTCACCCTATCAGCAGTTGCTAATCCCACCTGAAGTTTGGAGGGCTCAAGCCCACTGTGTCCCTGGGTAACTGCTCTCCCCCGCCGGCTCACAGGGAAGCAGTGAACAGCAAAGCCTGCTTTCTTGTGCTGGTCTGTGTTCTCTGTATTTGCCTTCATTATGCCAACGGAAAAGAACTCACTCCTGGTTTAACCTCTGGAACCAGGAAATGAAGCTTTGACGGAAATAATGCAGCACTTTACAGATGCTATCTAATTTAGCCACCATAAAAACTTGAGAGTGGAGTTTATTATCTGCATGGAAGTAAACAAGGCTTAGCTAGGCCCATGTAATAGCCCAAGGTCATGCAGCCAGTGCAGCCTTGTGAACCCCCTAGCTGATCCCCTCAGAGGCTCTTGCTAATTGCCCACTAACCAGGCCCAGCAGAGCTTCTGCAGCACTGGTGGATTAGCAGGTCCCTGAGGTTAAAGGCAGTTTAAACCTGCTGTCTCCCCCAGCCCGCTACAATAAACTCAGTATCACTGAGCACACCATGTTCCCTCCAGCAAACTATCTTGTTCCCTCTCCAAAGCTCTTTCGAGGACTAACAGAGACATCAAGCCACCTGCCTGAGTTACCCAGTCTTTAGCTGGTGAGGTTATGACTTACACTTCAGGCAACTGGATGATCTGAAAGAGATCCACTCTTACAGCTATTACTAACAGCAAGGAATTGGTCCTCCAGTACGTGGTAAGGAAGATTCATTCGAACTGATATCAAAACATATGCAATCAACTATTTTTAGTTTGGTTGCTTTCTCTTGGTTTGTTTGTTTATTTATTTATTTATTTGTTTCTGTTTTTGAGATAGCCTTCCCCTGTAAGCCAGACTGGCTTGGAACTCAGCATGCGGGCTTCTAACCTGGGTCCCCCCACCTTAGCCTGCAGAGCTGCTAGAGTATAGACACACACTTACCCCAGGGTCACAGTCAAATATCACTAAAGACAAGAATGTCGCTACTAAACATGATTGTGGGCCTTGCTTTTCATTTACTGTTAATATATCCAAAATGAGCAGGGCTTAGTGGTCCAGGTCTGTGGCAGGAGGTAGCAAGTTCAAGATCAGTCTGATAAACTTAGTGAAAGCCCCCAAACAAAGGAAGAGGGTAGCTGAGGCTCAGCAGGAGAAGGCTTGCATATCTGTGTTCCCAACGAGTCATCAGAGAGGACAGAGACCCTATCATTCTTTTGTTAGAAATTGCTTTTGGCCCAAATATGAAATTATTGATTGAAATGAAGCTGGGACATAAACCATGGCCTAAATTTACTCTGATAACCTTTATTTTTTGCAAGGAGCCGTGTGAGTGGGAGAGCTACAGTCTGGGCTGGAATCCTAGGGCTGCGACCAACTGGATTTTTGCTTTTGGGGCACAATGCTCCATCGTTTTGTGCCCAGGTACATCCTGAAAGTGAACATATTAATCCAATCCATAGAGCTGTGAAGACTGCACACCCAGCGCCATGCAAACACACGTCTCAGAAGCACAGACAATCACAGTCCTTTGTTTTTTGGGTGAGGTCATTTCACTGCTTTATGTGCTTTTCTAAAAAGTCAATAGAGGTGTAAGACTTCAGTTAATCAGTGTTAAAAAAATTAAATGCTCAGTGATAAATTTGGGGACAATAAAAGGAAATGGTTCAAATGAAATTTGGGGACAGTATCAGCTTTACACGGTCATGTTTTCTGTGGTCATAATGTGGGGGGATGAGAACTGTGAATACTAAAGAAATACAAGGCATAGTTCTTAACTTTAAACAGCTCACAGTCAAGTGGAGGGTATGAAATGTATTCACAAAACAAAGCAATTCAGTGCTGAAATGTGGTATTCAAAAGAAGAAGGAGAAGAAGGAGAAGGAGGAGGAGGAGGAGGAGGAGGAGGAGGAG
>CABHPP010148222.1:0-51257 GCA_902168425.1 Peromyscus attwateri | reverse complement strand
CAGCAGGAGGATGAGAGAGACAGACTTGTTAGCCTAGCCTAGTCAGCAAGTCCCAGGCCTGCAAGAGTCTATCTCAAAAACACCAATGTGGATATATCAATAGCACCTGAGGATAACTGCCAATGTCCTCTGGCTTTCACAAGCATGCATGTACATATATGTACACATGAACACACATACACAAGGTTTTTGGGTAATTCTGCAAACTCTGAGGTGAGAGAGCCAGTCTTGTATGAGAAAGGCACAGGGTACAGGGCACATATGACTTTAAACTTTCATGTAGTCATATTTCAAAGTAAAAGCAAATGAGTGAGAATTATTTTAACTTTAGCAATCTATTTTAACCCCAAGTATAGCACAGATTTCATTATTGATGAGGAATATTGCATTCTCATTGAGTTTTGGCATCTGATGTGTTTGACACTTACACATCTCAGTTCAGAGCAGACACATTTCACTGACTGTGTGACACTGACACTGTATGGGTAGGCCAGCTTCAGAGCAGGGTTCTCACATGTTATCAGGGATTAGAGCCAACTACAGGGCTGGTCAAAACACACGCTGTGTTTTCCTACAGTTCCCATTCAGTAGATCTGGGTCTGTTGGCCATTGATTCCACTTCTGAGAAAGTCTCGGTAGTGCCCATGCAGTTGGCACTAGACAGCACTGGTGCCACTGCTCCAGAACTGTGCCTGACTTAACCTAACAGGCACAAGGTTCTGCAATTAGGAGAGAAACAAAGAAGAATGGAGCATATGGGGAAAGAGAAATGACAGCCATGTAAAAGTAGGCTTTTTTCTGTCCTGTCCTATCCCACGGCTGCTTGTAAATAATCACTCAGAGGCTTGATATTAATTACAAACTGTTTGCCCTATTGATCAGGCTTATTACTAACTAGCTCTTACAACTTAAATTTACCCATTTCTATTAATCTATATTTTGCCATGTGGCCGTGGCATGTGTCTACTGGCATCTTACTCATTGGGTGGCTGGATGATGTCTGTGCCTGACTCTTCCCTTCTTCTCCCTGTATCTCTGCTTAGATTTCCTGCCTGGCTCTTATCCTGCCTTGCCATGGGCCAAAGCAGCTTTCTTTATTAACCAATGGGAGCAACATATATTCACAGAGTACAGAAAGACATTCCACATCACAGCCAGGACAAGAATCTTGACTCCTCACTTCTCAGACACATGGGAACATTCTTTGGAAGCCAGATATAATTGTCCACTGGAAGATAAACTAACCATCCTGGCAGAAATAAATATTTTTTGAGACACTTGTCCCTGTAACTTTTAAACTATAAAGACAATGACCACAAGGAATTGGAATTTCCCTAGGAGTTTCATGATGGGAAAGAAAAAGGATGGGGCCTTGTGCTTATCTCACACAGGTCTGGCAACTTGTCAGACCACCTTGGAAGAGAGACTGGAGTCAAGGGTGGTTGGTTAATGATGAGCAGGACCAAACCTTGACCCAAACTGCTTAGTTATGCATACCTCTTGCCTTCTATTTAAACCTAAACCTTGTAGTAGGACCCTGAAGATGGACTTAGGGGTTCACTGGTATTCTGTATTTGTTTCTCTTCCCAGTGTGGCCACATTGAATAAATCTGCTTTCTCTGATTTTTTTTTTAACTATTGTTTGTCTGTTTAGTTGGACTATTGCATGGCTGTTTGTTAGGGCTGCAGGGCCCAGGCTCTGACCCTAAACAACTCTCATAACAAAATCAGCAGACCAATTTGATCTTGTGTTTACTTGACTTAGAAAACAAAACAAAATCAAAACTGTGTCCAGGTGACTTGATGTCACACCCCACCCCAAGCTAGGTTCATTCTCCCATCCTCAATAAGAAAAGGGTGAAATTAATAGTAGAATGCAGAGAAGGGAGATTTATTCAATGTGACCTCTTGGGAAGAGGAACAAAGAGATCCAGCAAACTCCCCAAGACTATCAGTGTCCTGAAATAACAGTAAAGTTTAAACAGAGGGCCAAGGATATATACTACTAAGCAGTCCTGGTCAGGATGTGGCCTGGCTCACCATGGATCCATTATTAGCTGGGCTTCAGTCTAATCCAGTAAGGAGGGCTGATGATAAGGGTCTAGGATTTAGATAGATTCCCTGACAGGCTGACAGAGAGGGAAGAGGGGCTATGACTAGGTAATAAAGATGGTGAACCTCTGAGATGTCTGGCTTCTTCTTTACCCTCCTGACTTGGGACAAGAGCTTGGTGATCTTTTTCTCTGGCTAGTAGGGCCCCCACTTGTGGGTGGTCCAGCAAGTTCAAGGCCAGACCAGGATGTGCTTACCCCAAACTTGTGGACCTGTCAGCCTCCCTGTGTTTTTCAAACTGACCAATCATAAATTGGGGGAGGAAGACCCCCTTTAAAATCCTTCAAACTCTCAGCCCTCAAGGAGAGATGGGGTCTTTGGCTTCCTGAACCCCCTCTGCAATTGTGGAAAATCTTTCTCTCTTTGTGCCTTGGTGTATGTGTGTGCTTTTTATTCCTAATAGAAGCCTTTCTTACAAGCCGATTCTGTTTGCTGTGCCTGAGATTTCCTGCTGCTATCTGTTACCATCAAGATTTTTCCCTGCTTTTTAATTCTTTAACTGGCAGAGAAAATGAACCTGATCAAGGTCTCTAGCCAGTAACAAATTGTTTGAACTGTGTAAAATCTCTTTTTAGGTAGATGCGCTGCCATGCCCTCCCCACACCCGGGGGGGGGGGGTAGGTGGGCTTTTCCTTCTCCCAGAATGAGATTCCTGAGGAAATTCCATTCTTTGGGATTTAGTGGTTTGATATGTTGAAGCCCAAGTGTCTCTTTAGAGTACCTTCGATTCTGTCAGTCCAATTACAGGTCTAGACTCTGTGACTGCTGCACTGGAGGTTTTCTGCAGTGTCCAGGGTGTATGTGACACTTTTGATGCCTCCTCTTGCTGCATTCATTATCTTCTTTGAAAATTCCCTTGACTCTCTTCTTCCTGTTCATCATGTTCAATCAAATGTCCTCCATTCTGTGGTGGGGCCCCCAACCAGGCCTGTCTGCTCCCCAACTTTTCTTATCCTCAGTTCACCCTGCACACTGCCACCAGGAAGACCCTTTGTGAAGATAAGCCCATTCATATCTCTCCTTTGATTTAAATAATGAAAAGCTTCCCTTTACATTCAGAATAAAACCCAACCTATTGTCCTGACCTTTGAGGCTCTCCATGCCAACCCTGCCCACCCCGCTTCAGGACATTGGCCATTGGTCTCTCTCTCTCTCTCTCTCTCTCTCTCTCTGAGCTCTTATCTGACCCTTGACCTGCATTCAGTGATCCCCCCCTACTTAGAGCCTCCTGTCTGGACCTGACAGTACAGGAAGTCACTACAGGACCCAACAGAGAGCAGTATGCACACCCTGGGACTCCTCAGTACCTGGATCCTTCATACCACTTACCAAGTTTTGTTGCAATGTAGTTATTAGTGTGTTTACACCCTCAGGAGGAGCACAGGAAGAAAGGGGACAAGAATTTGGTCTGTTTCACACTCCCTCCCTCTCAGCCCAGAGCCTGGCACAGAGGTAACCATTTCCTGCCTATGATCTAACTGGACAATTCTGCCATGTTCATTACGAGGATACAACAACATTAAAGACTCTCTCTCGAATGTGTTTACATTTGCTCAGGGCCCTTGGGTAATCACAGCTGAGAAAAGGAACTCAGTAGTATTGATATGAACTTACTAGAATGTTCAGGAAGGAACTAAGAAGACAGAAAAGGGGACTGACCAGGTTGGCTACACCACGATGGCCAATGTCTAGAGGAAAATGTATCAGTTATTCACAAGAAAACTCACCAGAAGATCCAAGATGATGGCACAGAGGACAATTTTCATTTTCTTTATTTGTGCAAGCTCCTCTGCCATTTTAAATTAAACTGAATCCCATATGGTTGCTTGCTGTAGAATTTTATTTTTAGGCTTCAGCTATCAGCTCTGGGATGTATCCTGTTTCTTTTTATAGCCAGACCACAGCTATTGATTCCCAGGGTCGCTGCATCTTCTTTGTTTAGGTGCAGACAGTCCAGGCAGCAGAAACTGCTCCCTCCCAGGGAGCCGCCTGGAAATACCAGGGGCAGCTCAGGGCGGCCTTCCCTCTGCTGCTGCTGCTC
This sequence comes from Peromyscus attwateri, assembly GCA_902168425.1. Lineage (NCBI taxonomy): Eukaryota > Metazoa > Chordata > Mammalia > Rodentia > Cricetidae > Peromyscus > Peromyscus attwateri. The sequence continues at coordinate 47,104 of CABHPP010148222.1, read as the reverse complement.
CATGCCTGCTGCAGGGGACCGGCTGGGAGTTTCATTGCCAGAGAAACTGATATATCAGCTGGAATCCCGCAGAGGAGCCCCCACCAACTCAGACATTTACATGTGGGCAGACCAGAGATGCAAACCCATTCTTCATCCTGCTGGGCACTTCCCTGCTGCCGCTGCAGTGGTATCTTTTGTTGTGCCTGCGCTAAAGGGAGTCCTGGAGCCCCAGCTATTGTGAGCCTCCAATCTGCTATGTGTATAAGAGGAGTGGGGGGTGGGAGGCACACATGCTCATCTGCCTTTCCTCTTCTTTTTATTATCATTAATAATGAAATATTGAGACCGGGCTGCTAATGAGCCTAAACTCCCTCCTGTTAGTTTATTTTTTGCCTTCATACTGTCACTTCAGAGTAAATTACTTTTCTCTGCATCTTGTTCAAGGGATATCACACCAGCATGACCCTCTCCCTCCCACCCTTGTTCTAATTTCAGGGTTATTCAGTTTCTCTCACTGCAGTTTACTAAGCAAGGGAGGTCGTCCCATCTATCATACTTAAACCCGCGCAACATGTCTTCTCCTGCAATTGAGACATCATTCTTGTTGCACCGAGTTGCCTCGGGTTTTAAGCACTTATGCAATACACATAGATGTAACCTATAAAAGAGTAAATACATAATATATACCGATATCTCTGTGTTATGAGTTTAATGGAAAAATATTTAAAGACCGGGAGCACAGGGAGACCTGTTCTGGGGGTGGGGAGCTAAATAAACAGCAGCCTGCACCATGCAGCCACATCTGCTGGGCTCTCCATCCTGTTCATGGCATGCTAAGCACTTCCTTGTCAATTGGGAGATGTCAGGATGTGAAAACGACCAACATTAAGTAGAGATTTTGTGCCAGGACAACAACGAGCATCTCCAATATGCTTTTGTCTTCTGTTCAGAGAGGCTAAACTGGCCTTCATCACTCAGCCATTTCTTCTAGTTTCCTCGGCGGCCCACCAATACCGAGCACCCAGTGCTGTTTCCTTCCTTCCCTGGTTCCTCCCTCACCTGTCTCAGGCTGCATCCCAGCTTGGCTCTTCACAGTGTGACCCTAGACAAAGATCACACCCCTCCCTATCTGTGTGTTGGCAATGATGGTGTTTACTTAGTACTGTTTTGGGGATGGAATGAGTTAATGCACGTGGATTGCTTACTAGCCTTTGAAACTTTTCCCTACTAATTTCTGCCTAAGAAATTGTTTGCTATCCCAGTAAGGTATCTAAAATAAGTATATAAATCAAACATCTACTGATATTAAACCATAAGAAAAGTATTTTAAACCAATTCTTTGGTGTGCATATAATTTTACCATTTATTAAAGATGAAAGCATATTTGCATACTAATGAGATGTATGTGTTTGTATATTTTTACATAAAGAATTAAATCTTGCCAGAATATTCAGTAATACAGGATGTTGAGTATAATTCAACATTTTACAGAGTTGATCACTATTTTAATTTTATAATCATCAATGCTGAGTGTTGCTTTGCATAAATACATAGTACATAATGACAGAAGTATGCTTAGGGACACTTCTGAAGTTGCTAGAAATTCTGTTCTAATCCCAAACCAAAATTAATTTAGAGATTTTTTTTTAATGCAAGTCAAGTCAGCAACTCAAACAGCAATTTTTAAAATCAAACATTTTAACATAATTCAATTCAAAGATGTACTAATTTGGTACTTGAATGCTGAGGAATGATGTCAGGAGAATATTAAAAATCTTTGTTTTGTAATTGAATCATTATGTTCCTGTAAAAGCAGAACAGTGGTCCTCTCAAACAGTCTCTAATCTGAGCTTAGGAGTTCCAGGTGGCTTTTGTTATCATTACCTGACGGTGTGCATAATGCAAAGTGCACAGTGCATGTTCAGAAAGGAGACATGCAAAGTTGCTTAACTCAGCATGGTCGAACACTGCCACAAATTCCTCAGACTTATTACACAATTGATTTTAGGTTAATTTTTGCTCATTGTGCACTCAAAAACTTTTTGCTGTGACACTCAAATTCAGTAACCCCAAATGGGGTTGCAAGCCATAGTTTAGGAATATGGGTTTACCACAGCGCCTCATACTTGGGAAATGCTCAATAGATTTTTATTCTTTGGCTTATTTATTTATTTTTTGTATTTGTCTCTTCTTCTTTATCAGTACAAATTCCGACTCAGAGAGTAAATGTTCCTCAATCACTCCTTGTCCATTCTATACAAAACCGCACGTATTTTATGTTGTGGTTGACAAAATTGTCAAAAGCTGAACAAGGTGAAGCAAATCAGAAATTCCAACCCAGTCTTTATTTAAATTTTTAGTATTTTGTTTATTGTTAATTTTCTTGCCCTAAACTTTAAAACTCTGCATTTTGAAACTATTTTTCTTAATTATGGAGCTTTTGGCAACACTCTGGCTCTGTGCCTGGGATGAGCAAGTCCTGGGCCTTAGCTGCCTTAATGGACTCCAGTTCCCACTTCAGAGAAGCGTGTCTTTTAGTTTCCCCAGCTTCTCCTCTTCTGTTGTGTGTATGCTCTTGTAACATTAGACACATTCTCTTTAAATTTATTTATTTGTGATTGTGTGTATGTGTGTTTGTATGTCAGTACAGAGCCAGAAGGTGTCAGATTCCATGGAGATGGAATTGTGGCCAGTTATAAACTATCCAATGTTAGAACCAAACTTGGGTCCTCTTCAGGAGCAGTACATGCTCTTAACAGCTAAACCATTCCTCCAGCCCTGTCAGTACACACTTTCTGGATAAAAGGGCCACCTTCTTTATACTGCCATTGGGGGGCAAAGGAAGGAGGAGTTAGTTTAGCCCACAAAGGAAGAAATCACTGGACTGAGCATTAAGTAAAAGCTGGCAGAAAAACACATTTGAGATCTCTGTGATCCAGATGTCAGGCTTTCAAATCTCCCCAGCTGATCCATGAAATCTCATCTTCCTTCCCTTGATAAGACAGGACTGACTAGGGACCAGCCTAGAGGTGGAATTTCTTATGAACATGACTGTCTGGGTACAAGATGTCCCAGTGAAAAGGTTAGGCAGCAGAACTCAAATGGCATAGCTTTTCTATTCTCATTTCCACACATGCTAGTAGGGGGACTTTCCCCATGTCCTGTGATCAAGTAAGGGCTATACAGTATTTATTCCATACAGTACTTTTGGTTTGAGGATAAAGAATAGCTATTAATCACAGGACAAGATGACTCTGCACTCCCAGAATCTTTTCCTAACAGGATCATGTAACACAGTTCTGTGTCCACCTTCCATGAACATTCAAGATACTGTTGGAAAAATATGCAATTATTTTCTAAGCTTTGTATTTCTAGAGGAGTCCTAGAACTTTTTCATAATTTCCTAGATGAATCTACTTTCTATTAAAGCTAAGAATCTTTTAGTCCCACATAACTCCTTCAGCGAACCCTATCCTACTGGCCAAAGCCAGCCAGTACTCAGGCTCAGCTCCACATAAGTCACCAAGCAGGCCTAAGAGTCATTAACCTGATACAAACTTTTTTCTTTTTCTTCAAATTTATTCTGACTTGAAGCAAAGTGTCAGTAGCACTTTTGTCCAATTTGTTCTTCCAATGTTTGCAAATATGCCTGAAGAATATATTAAAATGTCACAGCTTGAAGTGTCAAGCCACTTACCTCTATAAACATGTTTAAAGATCTAGCCTGGTGCCAGAATCTTATTGGAATGTCGTCTTCAAACTTCAGCAGACAACAGAGAAATCCACCAGGAAGAATTATTGTTCCAAAATGGTTCAGATTCACACTCTGATGTAATGGGTCTGAAATGATATCAGAAAATTGGCATTTCCAGCATGTGCCCATGTGGGATGGTTAGTTTTGCAGCATGTGTCCATATGGGATGGTTAGTTTCGGTTGTCAACTTGACTGATTGGGAGATATCTAGGAATATGGTGTGGAGAAGCATTCAAAAACATTTAGAATTGGTTTGTAGGAGGAGTTTGGGAGAGTTTGGAGGACCAGCTCAGAGAAAGATTATAATGCTGTAAGCAGAACTCAATGTTTGATGGTATTGAGAGCTCAGAAGAGCAGGATGCTGGTAGGAAATTGACAGTCATGGTTGTGCTTGTGAGGTTTCAGATAGAAATAAGAACTCAATTGGGGTTCTAACTATGCCACCCATGTCACGATCCTGGCAAAGAACTAAGATATATTTATCCATGCCCCGAGACTTTGTAGTAGGCTTAGTTTAAAGGTGCTGGATAGCTTCTTGGTGGAAGAAATTCCATGGCAGCCCAACATTCAAGAAGCAGACCAGATGCTTCCATCTGCCTTGAGCTAGATTTACAATGAGAATCAGGAACAAAAAACCAGAGTAGAAGTATTTTTAAAATGTGTAGCTTGGACAGAACAGAAGTATGTGTAAATTTCTAGTTTAAAAAAGGCACAGTTGTTAAAAAGAGTTATATCATTGATGAGAAGTCAAGTAGACTCTCTGCTGGAACAAAAGGGAAGATGTCTTGAGGAAATTATCATGACACCACCCTTGCTCCAGTACAGTTTCAAAGGTGTGAAAACTTGCACTCATTTCAAGGGCTTTCATTAGAGCAGAGAACTATAGACCCTGCTTGTACATGTCTACCTAGAAAATAATTTCTTTGGATTCATTTCTACATGTTCAGCAATAGAGACACAAAGGCTGTTTCAGACATGGCCCAAGTGGCCTGAATACAGTTTACATCGGTACAGGCATTGGTACTATGCACATGGTGCTAATTCTGCTAACATGCAGGATATAGGAGTTAGGGGATCATGGAGGCTTCCACCAAGATTTCAGTGGAAAGCACAGGAAGCTGGACAGTATATGATAATGTTCCAAGGTAATTTTTGTGACTGTGCTAAAAAGCCCTGACCAAAAGCACTTAAGAGGGAGGGGGTTTATTTGAGCTCACAGTTCCAGATTCCAGTCGATCACGTGGGGAATTCAAAGCAAGAAGAACTTGAAATAACTGGTTACAACATATCTACAGTCAAGAGCAGAGATAAATGAACTTGTGCATACTTACTTGCTTGTGCTCAGCTTGTTACACAGTTCAGGACACCTGTCTAGAGAATGATGCCACCCACAGTGGGCTGAGTCTTCTAACATCAATTAATTTATTAAGACAATCTGCCACAGACATGCTCACAGGCTGACACAATGTAGACAATCCCTCACTAACTCTCTTCCAGGTGATCCTAGGTTCTGTCAAGTTGACAACTGATGTTAACACAGTGTCCTGAAGAGATGGCTCAGCAATTAAGAGAGCATTCTGTTCTTGAAGAAGACCTGGGTTCATTTCCCAACAGCCACGTTGAATGATGCATAACCACCTTAACTCCAGCACATAGGGATGTGACACCCTCATCTGTGCTCCAAGGGCACTGCACTTAGATACACACACATTCTCTCTCTCTCTCTCTCTCTCTCTCTCTCTCTCTCTCTCTCTCTCTCACACACACACACACACACACACACACACTTAAAAATAAGAAGAAAATCTTAAAACCCTATTTCAGCAGGATTAGGTTACCCAAAGGCAGACTTTGAGAGGATGATTTGAGTAAAGTCAAGCAGAGGCCCCAGGAAGTTAGAGATGCCAGGCTTATGGAATACCTTCTAGGGAAGCCTAAGGGCAGCCAGAAAAGCAAATCCAAGAGTGTGTCCCTATGGGCTTCAGCCAACAAGGTCGTGGGGGTAGGACTTCCTAAGCTTTTGAAGCTTACACCATACTACCTTGTGTCCTAGATGATAGACAGGAAGCTACAGGATTTAATTCTTACACTACTGGGTTTCACTCTTGCTTCTGTCTGGTTCTGGCTTCCCCTGCCTCTTTTCCTACCTTCTGGAAAGAGGATGTTAATGACATGTCTTTGTGTCCTGAGAGTGTGAGGCATTGAGATGGGCTTATAGCTGATTTTGCCTTGAGTTTCAAAGGAGATTTTGGGCCTGGGTTTTCAGGAATGCTAGAACAGTGAAGACTCTAGAGAATCTTTGAGGTGAACTAAATTCATTCTTCACTGTGATATGGAATTGTGCCTTGGGGTCTAGGAAAATAATGCTACATTTTGGGTCCAAAATTTCTACCAAAGGCAATGCAAGCAAGCATTTTAACTCATGGGCTAATTCATGAGGAACAGGTTACTTACACTAGAAGGGTTATTGTGTATCCTATGAATTACTGGTTAATGGTGTAGTTGGTGGTGCAGCATTCAGAAGGTGGAACCCAGTGGAAGGACTTTCAGTCACTGTTGGGGGTAGGGTAGTGTGTACTTAAGAGGGACATTAAAAAGTTGTCTTCTCTCTTTCTCTTTTCCTGGATAACATGAAGTGAATAGGCTTCCTCTGCCACATGCCACTCCATAAAGTATTGTACTTTCAAGAGACCATGGGATAATCTTTCTGAAAAGAAGAGCCAAAGTAAACTTTTCCTACTTTTAACTTGATTATTTGGGTGTTTTATCATAGCAGTAGAAATCTTGTGACTAGCACATTAGGTGATGTGCAGGCTGCTTATGTGGAGACTGTGATCTGAGGACTATTGATGTAGACTCTGAGTACATCAGTGCTGTCACTGACATTTGGACAATCCCATAAAGTCAATGTAAATAGACAATGTCCTTCTAGTTTCCCTACTAGAGTGAGCTGTTCTGTTATTCTCATGCAGTCCTTTCTGGTGTCTTATCCTGTGTCATCCTCAGTCTTCTCTTTTCCATCCAGCTGATGAGTGGGGAAAATGGGGAGGGGCAAGCCTGTCTAACACTTAACTGTCTTGTCACATAGGAAGCATGTGTTGCCAACAGGGAAGATCCCGTTGTCTAGATGGTGCCTAGGAGGAAGCAGAAATGTGTTCGGGTGACTTCATAGCTCCTTCTGTGATACACCTAAAGGATCTTTGGATTTTATTTTGTTTGTGAATTTATTAGTTGATGGTCTCCATTTTCTACTTTGCATCAATACCAACTACATCCAATCATTGTTTCTGTGGCCTGTGTTCCTTTCCTAAATAATTGCTACCTTGCCATGCCATCTCATCTTTGTAGAAAGTAGGAGCTCTGACTGTGAAGTTGGGGTTTGAGGAAGGATGCCAGGAAGAGAAGATGCACATACTCCTTCAAAGAGCCATAATCCCCTTCTGTAAGAGCTCCCATATATAGTAATGCCAGAAACTACATCCATAAGTCTCACCAACATGACTGCCTACACATAAGCGAAACAAGGACAACAACAATAGACATGGGGAAAGTGAACTGGACCAGGGAAAGTCCACAAAGCCTCAACCCTACCCAAAACTACCAGCAACTAAGAAATGCTGGGAGTAGAAGAAATAGCCATGCTGGTTTTTGTTTTTGTTTCTGTTTTTATGGGGAAAGACTATAAGCAAACAAGGTATGGAAAAGAGGAAAAACAGAATCAGCTTTTCCTGCTCATTTTACTCATGTTGTTCCTTCATGCAGTTCCACATGGTTGATGTGAGAACTGGAAAATGAGCATCTGACTGAAGTTAATTTTTGTTACAATCAGGATTCTGACAAACTGAATGATGCTCAACCATCTATGTTCTCAGAGATGCTTTAAAGTAGCCCTGCAACCACCACATGCACGAAGATGCATTATACACAGGAAGAGAAGATGGCATTGTGTGCCAAGTAAAGTTCAAAGGAAGACATTCATGTTGAAATCAGTTTCCTTTCTATGCCCAGAATTTACAGGGAGAGAGGAAATAGCTGCAAAGTCTATTCTAGCTGCTGCTTATTTATATACATACTCCTGTCCCTTTTGGGATGTCTTCTATACAGAAAGCCTGAGCCACTGAAAGCATCTCTTCTGCAGAGATTTTATATTACACAGCTATCTTAGGAGCTGGTGTGCTAGTCATTTTAGATAGCAACCAGATACTATATGTACACAACACCCACTTTCCATAACAATTTTACACAAATCTTCTCCTTCGGGCTATTTATAGATAGTTTTAAAAATCTCACATGTAGAGCAGGTACTCCTTGTCCTCAACTTACTGGTAGAAAAAATACTCTGCAAAGGCACACCGTGACTTTCCCAAGGTCCAGAGGAACTTGAAACTTAAAATGTTCTAGAACTGACAGAGTTCTGCTTCTCAGAACACTGAACACACGTTTACGTCAGTGTACCTTCAACCCCAGCATTAAAGGGGCTTGTTCTTCTCTCTTTCTATAGTCTTCCTACAGCAAGAATGATTTGTTGAGTTATTTCTTATGTAACTCCATTAAAATTTAAGTCAGATAGATCCTTTTAATGACAAATTATCAATGTGCCTAATATTTGCTTGAGTAAATTCCTACATGATAAAAACACATGGCAGACATCAAATTATTTGTCTGCAATAGCATTGATCATATCCAAAGGTATCCTAGAGGGCTGGAGAGATGGCGCAGTGGTTAAGAGCACCGACTGCTCTTCCAGAGGTCCTGAGTTCAATTCCCAGCAACCACATGGTGGCTCACAACCATCTGTAATGAGATCTGGTGCCCTCTTCTGGCCTGCAGGGACACATGCAGACAGAATACTGTATACATAATAATAAATAAATAAACCTTTAAAAAATGATTTATTTAAAAAAAAAAAAGGTATCCTAGAGATAACTTATAGGGGAAAAAGTTTCCCTTAGCTTTTGTGTTTTCTGAACACCTCATGTATGTGTCTGTCTTGTCATTCAATGAAATTTCTTACTGTATCAACAAGTGTTTATCACAGAAACTTCCTATGATTTAAATATCCTGACAGCTCAGTGAGATTTTCTTTCTCCAAATACCTTATAACTATGATCAGTAGAATCCACTCTGCTATTTTGAATTCTAAGCTGCAGTGCTTGTTCCAAGAGCAAGCCCTGTGTTAGCAGACATCTAGAAATGTCTAACAATGACATTATCATGCAATCTGAGTATACACTCTTAGGGGAAGTACTTAGTTATCTGTCTTGATGACCAGCTAGACAAAGAACAGGAGAATGGCATAACGCAAAAGTGGAGCACATCTTTCTTTCTCTCCTTTCTCTAGAAAGTACTGCCTTTTAGATGCGTTTACTAAGGACTCTTCCCCAAGTTGTTTTTTGTGTCACACAAAGTGGTAGGGAATCTGGGGCACCAGGGAGCATGCTTTTGCATTTCCTGTGACTTCTTCTCTCTCCAGCTTGGGTTTTGACCTCACAGCATTGGCTGACAATCTGGGTTTCGTTCAGAGCAAAGAGCTGGCATTGTGATTACTTTTTTATTTTTGCACATTTGATCTCACTGTATTAAACTACAGATTTTTTTCCCCCTACAAGTTGCTAAATTAACATCCTGAACATTTTTGACCCACTTGCATTTCACCGTGACATATCACAGTAGAATTATCACCTGGAGAGGGGATTGTGTGTGATCTTCTACTCTTATCATCCCTTTAGCTTTCGCTTTTGTGAAATTAAGCAAGGAAACATGGGGGTCAACATCTACCAAAGACCCACCGGGTTTTTAGGAAACTATATTCCTTCCAGGAGGGAAAAAATACTACCTCTGTCTGTCAACAGATTGACATGTTTTATGAAGTGCAAGTGACAGCCTTTCATGCAGGCACTAACTGCATTACTGCTAGAGGGCTTTTAAAGATAACTAATATACTTTATGACATGAAATATATTAAAATGTCAGTGTTTTAACCAATGTTTATAGAAATATATTACAGTCATTTATTGAGTTTATTAAATATGCTATGGACTAACAAGATAAAAGATGATTTACAAATAAAGTTGCTATTATTTAGAGTGGGTCTGATATCTGAGTTTACTGAGCATAGATTCAAGGCATGCTTGATTTCTTTTGAACAGAATAGAGCTACATTTTTGGAAAATAAATAAATGTGCTTTAGCAATGCTCAGAACTCATTTAGTCAGTTTCATCTATGCTTTTATACAAGTACATTGATGTGAAGTCGTGTACACTTTGAACTATTTTGGAATCTCTCTGAGAAACTGGTTCACAAACTCAGCCTACACACTGTAATTGCTGGGTGTTTAGCTGTAGTCCTTACCCAACTCCTAGATCTGAATCAGGGTGAGGGTATGATTTTCCTCTGTAGTCTCAGTGTCTGGATCAGGGAAGGACACATAGTAGGCAATCAGAACATATTTCTTGAATAGATCATGAAATAACAAATGACTGAACTCCTACTAAGATCTGTTGGCTGACACTCTTACTCATAAACTTGAATGGCCAAGACAATACATCTGTTGTAAAGAATGGCTTTCTCAATGGAGTTACCCTTGAAGAAGGAGACTTTTAAAGTAGCCATGATTAGTCAGAAAGCCATGGTCTCAGGCATTCAGTATAGTAGCTTGAATTCAGCATATGGCTGTGGGTTCTCTCTGTGATGAAAGGAGATTGCTGAGTGAAGAGCCTCTTGAGTGGAGATCTGCATGGCAAGTTGAGCTTTATATGTCAATAGCTTTTCTCCTAAATTCTCAGTATTTTAATGCAGAACCATCAGGGAGTGGGGCACCTTGCCTTGCCTTATCTTAAAACACCTATCTAAATTTCTGTACACCCCACCTGCTTATCATGCTTCATTCCCCTGATTCATTTTTCTAGAAAACTCTTTTCTCTCTCCAGTGTCTATACAACTCCAATTCTAAGAGGAGTGAAGCACGCTTTAAGCATGGAAGATGTTTTATTTTGCTGAGAACATTCAAAGCAGGGAGATGTTGTAGATAACTTTGAAGGAGTCAAAGTGGAAGGCTGCCATCTATGAGATTCTAAAACTAAACTTGGGTGTAATAGGGCTGCTGACTCAAATGAAGTTTATCCGAAAAGTCAATTACGATTTAGAAAAGTTGAAAATTAGAGTAAAGTATGAGAGGGAACAGTGTTGCGGTACCATAATCCTATCCCAAGCAAGTATCCACTGTTCATATTGCATATTCATATATGTAGCATATCTATTCACACACATGTCAAATGCACAGACACTTGTAAGTACACTTTATTGAAAGGTATGTTTGTATTATTTATATCATTTTGTATTCTGATTTTACTTTTTTATATTTACTTCGTGTGTGTGTGTGTGTGTGTGTGTGTGTGTGTGTGTGTGTGCTTGTGTGTTCTTGCCACAGCATGCATGTGGAGGCCAGAGGACAACTTGTGGGCACTATCTCCTTCTACCATGTGGGTTCCAGGGATTGAACTCAGGTCCTTAGCCTTGGTGGCAAGCACCCGATGTACCCCCAAGCCATCTCAGCAGTTCTGCATGCTCTTTTTTTAATTCACCTGGATTAATAGGTAATTAAAGGCTAGGATGGATTTAGAGCAAATTTATCTGTTGACAGAAATGTTGTCATTGCAGATTTAGAATTAAGAACACCTAGGGTTCAAAAGTAGCTTAGAAACCACTTACTTAAACCTATCTCTCTTCCCCACTCCACAAATTAGGAAAACAATCATCTGGCTGCCATCACCTATCCTTGTGTGTGCAGTGCTTTCCTATGCACCATAGGAAATGAGCACAGGGCATGGGGCAGTGTGCCAGCTCTCAATCAGAGCACTGTTCACAGCCTGAAACAGGTGCCTGTTAACTTTGTGGTACAGTATAACATTAAAATTATGTATACCACCCTCTTCTTCACACAGGGCAGAGAGAACAGTAGTCCCTACTGGAGGGTTGATGTGGAAATTAAATGAGTAGGTACATAAAAAGCACATGAACAGAGGCTGACAGATAACATGTGCTCAGTAAATGTTAATGTATTAGTCTGTATGAGAAAATACAGTGGCAAGTCCATAGTCATGTTGAATGTCCTTCAGCTCTCTCAAAAGACTGACTGTAAGACTAGCTACAAGCCCATCTATAATCCCAGCACTTCTACATGATGAGACAGAAGTATTGCCGTGAGTCAAGGACAATATAGGTTACATAGAAAGTTCCAGACCAGCCAGAAGTACATTGCAAGACTGTCTCAACCCCTTCTTCCCCCATACCAACAATGTGATTTTGTAATCAACTTATCAGCTAATCAGAAAAACACAATGAGTAAATGTAGTAATGAACTAGGCCTCATAGAGCTATGAAAGGCCTTTTAAAGTGGCTTACAAATTTTGCTGTAGAAGCAAAACTTAGAGATGAAGTAACCTTGATAGTTTTAATAATTGTGTCTAGCTACATATGTTCACCCTTGTGGAGAATTGCATATTATTGATTTTGAACAGGGCCTTTATCTATTCTAATGGCTCCAGTTGGGTCAAGAAAAGACAGAAGTGGCATACTGGCTTAGGAACTGAACCACCACCAGAAATGTAGACTCCTGGCCCAATGCTTGGTGACTGCATTCATGTGACAAAGGGCTATGGTTTGAATTTGAGATGTTCCCTACAGATCTTCGTGTAACAGGCTCCATCCATACCCATAGACCTTATCACAAAGAGGTGCGACCTTTAAAGGTTGGAGAATATTGGCAGGTACTGCCCTCCTCTTCCTCTGCTATATCTGTTACATGCTCCAGCCATAGTCTGCTACATAGCCTCATGTGCACAGCCTCAAAAGCAAGAGTCAACCAACTATGGACCACCTCCCATCAACTGTGAGCTAAAATGAGTTTTTCCTCTTATAAGGTTGATTACCCCATCATATTTTATTTATAGTTGTAGAAAGCTGATTGGCATATCAGTTCAAAGGACAGGGAAAACCAGCATCATGTCACTCAGAAAGGAAAGAGCTCATGGAAATAGGATTTTAGTTGGTCTTAGAAGAATGACCTGGAAGCAAAGCTGGAAGTGGGGAGCTACCCAGGCATAGAGAAGGCAGAGTGGGGCTCCAGTATAGTATGGTGGGGATAGTAGGGTGTAGGGTGTGTCAGAGGACAAGGAGGGCATGAAGCTCAGCAGGCTTTACCTCACATGGACAGAGATTTGCTTCTAGGGATCTAGTTCGTAAGCAAGGTCCTTGGCAAAGAATCTAGAGACGTCCATCCTATGACGAAATGAAGGGCAGTCATATCCACTCAATCATTCAGAGCTAGCAGTGAGCAAAGCAAGGCTGTCTCCACATTTGGAGATATAGAGACTCGAGAGCTTTAGAAACTAACAGATGGAAGCAGCATGCTTGGACATTCTGGAAGCAGAGTTACTGGGGAACCTCGCCCACTGTCATATATATACATCTGTCCTACAACCACCACATTGCACCACCCTGCTTGTTTGTGCTTTTCTAAGAGGTTCATATGTCTGTGCTTTGTAAGCTGCAAAGAGTTGACCTTTGACTGACACAATGTCTGCTGCTTTGTCCTTCACCCCGGTGACCACAAACCACGCTGGCTCAATTCACATGTCTCTCCTAGGACAGCTGATACAGCTGAGGCCAGCTACGAAACAGCTGCTCTGAGCAATTGAGAAACTCCTCTTGGAAACATAGCCCATGAACTGCACATGCAGCACAGTGACTGATTAAAAATACAAGATGAAATATTGCAGCCATCAATCCTTCTTGCACATGACTGCCTTCTAATGAAAGGGTAGAGCTTCCAGGGAGAGAAAAGAAATGAAGAAAGGGGTTTTATCAATTTCAGAGGAACACTTTGATACAATCCTGAAAATTTTTCTTGGTGAAATATTTTCTTTTATTGCCCTCCATCATACAGCGTCTGTTTAATTTCCCCTTTTCAGCAGGTATATATTTCAGTTTTTAATTTAAAGAAAACACTGTTGCTCCTCATTGGTTTCCCCACTTCATTTCATTTCCTATTTGCTAGCTTCTCCTTAGAAGTTCTGTACTTGTTGTTGCCAGAGATGAGCAATTTTCTTGTGATATTTTGTTCCCCAAAACTTTTGTTTGAAAGGGAGAATATGACCACAGGCAATTTAATTTCCCCAGACTTCAATTTCCACATCTGCCAAAAATATGCAGTTTCTGCTTCAACCTCCAACACTTACAAGCATAATATTACCTTTATTAATATGTCCATATGCAATATTAAAAATAAAACATCTACAGTACAATTATGTCTGGCAGTATGGGTGTGAGGCAAGGCCGGGTTTTGCTAGGCTGAGTCTGTAGGGCCTTAGTGGGTTTTATAATAAAAGAACCACGAAGGGCTGGGGAGACAGCTCAGTCAGTGAAGTGTTTGTACTGCAAACTTGAGGACCTGAGCCATATCCTCAGAACCCACATGAAAAGCCAGGCTTAGTGGCACACGTGTATAATCCACATTCAAGGGAGGCAGACAGGCAGATCCCTGGGGCTCACTGGCTAGCTAGCCTAGCCCAATCAGTAAGCTTCAGGCCAGCAAGGGGTGTTCTGGTGGAAGATCTACCTAGACTCCCCTCCTCCATTTCTTCCCCAAACCTGCCTCTTCAAAGCTCACCAAACACAGCTCCTCCCTCAGAGAGGCTCAAGACCACTCCCACAAGGTATATAAGCTGCATCCCAGAAAACAGACATGTGGTTTTCTGGTTTTTCATCCCATCTCCTCTCCGAGGGGCTGCAGAATCACCCAGGAATGCTTTACCCATTAAACCAGGGCTTTTCTAATTCAGTCTGATTTGGTCTGATCTGGATAGCTTCATCGGTGTAGAGGACTATCAGAGTGCAAAAACCTTTCAAGAGGCCCTGTCTTAAAAATAGGGGTGGATAGTTCCTGATGAAGACACTGCTCTGACTTCCACATGCACACATAACCATGTACTCAAACATATATAGACAAACATATCACATACACACAAATAAATTTATAAAAAGATGTGAGGCAGTGGCCCCCACATCTTTCTCTTCATTCCTTTTCTTTCCCTGGTACCCAGTATGTGTTTATTTATTTTATATATGTGTACGTGGGTACATTGTCTGTTCTTGTGTGTAAGTGTTCAAATGTGTGTGGACACGTGCAGATACAGATATATGTGAGTATACATTTCTGTGAAGGTCCGACTTCATTCTCCATCATTCTCTCCATCTTACGTATTGCATGAGCGACTCTCACTTGAACCTGAGCTCTGTTATTCAGCTCCGTTGCTAACTAACTTGTTTACAGCCTAGTCATCACACTTGTGTATCAAACACATTACCCACTGAACCATCCCCCAATACTATGTGTTTATTTAAATCAGTACTGAAACACCTTTGGCGTTCCATGTCACATGATTTCTGGCACACCAGATACTGTTTTAAGTGGTATCTAATGTTCTTTTCCATAGATGAAGCCTTCTTAATGTTCTGTATAGAATTTATATTTTCCTTTGAATGAGTTCTATTTCTGAGGCTAGTGTAGGCAGCCACAGGTGACCCATGGAGGGTCTGTCTGTTTGCTGACTCAGTTGTGGTATCCTACATACAACACAATGTTTTTCAAACATAACATTCTGTTGCTGTCCCATTCTTCAAAACTCAGACATAGAAGTAATTGCTGAGAGTGTGGTAACTATAAGGCTTTATTTGCTTCTGTTGCTTTCAACATCTTAAGAGAGGCCCAAAAGGTCTTAAAACACCTTTTCCCATTGAGGGCAACATAGGGGGTTCCTCTGTGAATGGAAACTTGGTACTGGAAACTTGTGAAAAGGAGGTTGTAAAATACATCCACATGGAACCGTGTTTGTCTTCACAACATGCCTATTGCTTGTGTATTCACAGGTGATGATTGATAGATCTGTGCATGTTTGTGCAATTTGGGGCATTCAGCCACATGCTTATGGGTGTGAGCATATTTCACAGAAGCAGGCTGGGCCATAAATGTTGAAACTTTATCCTCATCTTTGGATAGAGTAATAAAAGTTTGTAGGCTTAAGAAAGCAATATTCCCTAGAATGGCGATATATGGGCATGATGAAACTGAGCTAAAATGTACAGTAATCTCTGAGGCCGACCCAAACCACAGAGGTGCAAAGTGAGAGCCATAAAACAGAATTTAACACCCGCCACACTAAAAGTCACTTTCAGCCTCTGACCAATTTCACACAGAATTGGGAAATATGACTGATATCAGGGCCTGGGTCCCTGGGGGTGGGTGTTAAGAAGGAGCATGCCAGTAAGAAGAGTGATGGCCCATTCTTAGAAGGACCAATGAAAGATGCTTACTGCTTAACCTAGAGTCCCATCATGCCCCCAGCAGCATACTACTTTTTCCATTCTTGGATTCCAGCTGTTCTGCAAGATGGGATTTGCAGACATCCCCAGGAGATTCCACACTCTGAGGGCTGGAGGTCTAGCTGCAGAACAGGTCTCTCTCTTTTCAGGGACTTCAGTTCAGGACAGAGGAGAATGGAGCCTTTCCCACATGTACTGTGTCTATGGACATCTCCCTAATGATGACTGAAGAGAAGCTGACAAATTAACCAACCTTGAATACCTGTGCAAAGAACATGGTCAACAAAGTCAAGGAATCTAAAGTTCCCTTGCTTGCAGCTCTTCTAAAGGCCAGAGTATGCCTTATATTTCATTTTTTTTTCTTCTGGATTTAACTGGATAACTATGTTGAGGACTCAGAAATACGTTTATTCTCTTCTCCTCCCCTGACTTTCCTTCCTCTCCTACTCTCTGAATTTTTCTCATTCTAGTATAAGACTCTGTAGAGCCAGTAAATTTTGTGTTCAGTTTGACCATCCCCTTCTATTTGTACTGCCAACTAGACCTACCTTTGACAATGGTGCACACAGGCATATGTGACCATTCATCTGCTCTGGTTAACTAGCACCCATGACTCATTGTGGGAATCATTGCCATGACAGGAACATGTCACCAGTGGGTGATTTCTACTGAACAATGACTCCTGTATTGTGGCTGGCTATGCAAGCAGAGCAAGAGAAGATGAGCAATTATCTATGGATATGATCCATGGTGACAGCCAATCTGGATAATTCAAACAGAAACAACTTTCTGCTTGCTAAATGTTTGGTGCTTGATTTAGCGAGATCATTGTTTAACTTTCTTTGCCTGTGGGAAGGCAGGGCATGTGTTGGCTGGTTAAGGGAGGGGTTTAGGGTCCTAACCATGCCATCTGTTAATCTGACATGCAAGGTTCACTCTGGTTTTGAAGCCCTGATGTCTAAAATTTAAAAGTAGCAATACATACCTAACTCCCAGCTGTCTGGGAATCCAGACTGCATATGCTTCTTGGTTTTATAATCTGCCCAGAGAAATAAAACCATCACCTGAACCTGAGTAGTTTGCCTAATTGGATTTTTTTTTTCTAATTCTAGAGATGCCGAAAGTATATTCTAATGTTGCCTTGTCTGAGTGACATTGCAAGCTGAGCCAGACCACTTACCTAGACTTGAAGATTTACATTTTGATGATGTTTTGTAAGTGCTGTTTTATGTAGAGGGAAACAGCAACGATTTAAGCAGCTGCAGAATTCCTCCTACATCTGCAGGAAGCTTTCTTTTTCCCCAGGGCAGGTGGCAGAGTGGGATGACCTGTCAGTTTTAGAGTTCATTTGACCTGGTTCAAAACCCAACTCCAAACCTCACCAAGCTTATTATCTAAGGCAGGTTACTTCCGGCTCTGTGGCTTCAACTTTAAAAGAGAAGGGCAATCATTGTGATCACATGGAAGCTGTTTTGGGGATGAAAGTTTTCTTTTTCACTGCACATTTACTGTGCCTTAGAACAGACACCATGAGGGACACTGGGAAAAGTACGATGAGCAACGCAGACAATTCACTGCCCTCATACGGGGCAGCTTACTGGGCAAGGAGGATGATAAGATTAATCAGGAAAAGAAATAGTAAACAGGACAGTTGAGAGTATTAACCCTGGCAGAGGGATAGGGATGGGAGCAGAGGGAAGAACCAAGTTCTGTGACAGGGCACATAAGTCTTCACTGAGAATTTGTGCAGACTGAGGTGAGAGGGGAGTCTGGGATGTTTGAGAGACTAGGTACAGGCTAGACTGTGTATTTCCCAAAGGATAGATTGTAGTTCTAGCACTTGGTAACTGAAATGGGGACCTTATTTTGAAATATGGCCTTTATTGAAAAAACTTCATGCTGAAATGAAGTCGCTATAGTGAGTCCTCCTCTAATAGGGCTTTCTCTTTGTAAAAAGGTGACATTTAGACTGGGGAGGTGGCTCGGTCAGCACATTGCTTGCTTTCCAGCATGAGGACTTGAGTTCAATCCTTAGCATCCATGTAAAACTGCCACAGGCCTGTAATCCCAGTCTCCAGAGGTTGAGACCGAAGGATCCCTGGTTATTGCTGGCCAGCAGTCTAGACAAATCTGTAACCTTCAAGTTCAGTGAGAGAGTGTCTCAAAAAAAAAGGTGGAACACAACTGAGAAAGAAACTCAACATTGGCCCCTGACCTCCACACCTCCACACACACACACACACACCTCCACACACACACACACACACCTCCACACACACACACACACACACCTCCACACACACACACACACCTACACACACACACACACCTCCACACACACCTACACACACACACACACACACACACACACACACACACTTCCATGCTCATGCACCCATGTAATTGTGCACACATATGAGCATTTACTTCTTATATATATCTTGATGATGTCAAAAAGGCACAAGGGTAGATAGAGTAGAGTGGGTGAGAAAAAGGCAGATATAGGTCATGTGTGTCTTTTCAGCCACCTTCAATCAGTTTTTATTCTTTGTGGTAGGAAAAGTCGTGGGTGGGCTGTGATCTGATTTGTATCATCAAGTTATATATGGGAAGTTCCTACAAGTTAGCAATTTAACAAATTGTTCACTTATCCAGCCCACTTTACTTCTGATAAACACTGGCTGGAAAATGTCAGGGCAAGATCATCACTGTTTTTTACATGCACAGCTGCTCCTTTGCTGCTGTGGGAACTTGCATGCATGTTGATTGCCATCAGCAGTTTATGGTGACAGATAGCTTGCCTATACCTGCACCACACAAATGCCACTTATGCAGGCCCAACACACAGGAGGATGATTCATTTAAATAAATCTGTTTATTTTGCTTTGATTCTGTTTTGCATATGTATTTCTTTGGCTTGGCTTTGTGAAGATAATGAACCTAAATTGGTTTCTGCACGGCTGGTTGACCATTTCTGGAAAAACAGAGAAAAGTTTCAGAACACAAGATAAAAGAGCAGTCCTTGACTTGTTTGCTGGAGATGTCTGGGTTACTGATGAGTGAAGAAGAGCTGGAGAAAGGAGGTGCAGATGTTCCATTACAGTATTTAGTAGAAAAGCCCACTGTAGTGGTTTGGGCAGAGTGATGACAAGTTTCACTCATTTGACCTATATTTAAATACCAGGAATTAATAAGTAACTGAATTTGACCCCATTCATAAGTAATTTTGCCAGTATGCTATCATATGAATGTTGACTGCTTTGTTTCCAGTGAGTGACACTATTTGAGGAGGTAGTAAGAATTTGGGAGGCGGGGCCTAGCTGGAAGAAGTAGATAATTGCGGACAGGTACCTGGTGTATCTTGTCCCGGGCACCTTTCTAGTTTTCTTTTCTCTTCCTGTATATCCTGAGGTGAGCATACCTCCCCATCATTATTCTGTCAGGATGCCTCACACAGGCTCGAATTCAGTAGAGCCAAACCATGAGCCAAATAAGTATTTGTTCCTTTAAGTCATCTGTGTCTGATATTTTGGTCACAGCTACATAATAGTCACTAATACAATGCATCCAACAAGAAAGGAAAGCACAGAAGGGGAGACTCCTTGGTTCTGCTCTGGTATTAGAGAAATCACAGTGTATTACAAAAACCCAGGGAGAATGTAGCTCCAGCCACCAGCCACACAACTTCCAAAAACTGAGAACCGAACTGGGGTATGTGAGTGATGAACAGAGCATGCCATAGAGAATTATCAGAAGTCCTCAGTGATCCAGAGAAAGCAGAGGGGCATCTGGAGAATGCCTTCACACAGCCTCATATACAGGATTGGAATTGAGAGAAATGATTCCATTCCACGTGGATAGTGAAGAGGGAGGTGGCAAAGATGGGCAACAAATGGGAATGGTAACAGCAAGTAGGGCATATCCTAAGTATGATGCAGATAGATGGGGATAGATGATAGGGAACTAGATAGATGATATAGTTATAGATGATCTAGATATAAATATAGATGTTATCAGTAGTACAGATGATGTAAGCGATAGATGATGATACATGTGATATATATGATATAAATATATGGCATAGATAATATGGCTGTTACAGATGGTTAAAGATATAGGTATAGATATAGATTTTAAATACAGACATATATAGGTAGTCTCCTGGTTATCAATAGTGAACTTGAATAGGTGTTCAGGTGTGGTGGTATTGTATTGCCCAAAATATTGTGTACGCTAATAAACTTATCTGGGGTCAGAGACAGAACAGCCACAATATTAAACAGAGGTTAGGCAGTGGTAGCACACGCCTTTAATCCTAGCATTCCAGAGGCAGAAATCCATGTGTTCAAGGATACACCCAAGCATGGTGACCAACACCTTTAATCCCAGAAAGCAAGCCTTCAATCCCAGGGAGTGGTGGTAGAAAGCAGAAAGGTATATAAGGCGTGAGGACCAGAAACTAGAGACATTTGCCCTGGAGAGGCATTTGCCCTGGAGAGGCAATTGCCCTGGAGAGGCATTTGCCCTGGAGAGGCATTTGGCCTGGAGAAGCATTTGGCCTGGTTAAGCATTCAGGCTTCTAGCAGCAGTTCAGCTGAGACCCATTTTGGATGAAGACATAGAGGCTTCCAGTCTGAGGAAGCAAGACCAGCTGAGGATCCGGCGAGGTGAGATAGCTGTGGCTTGTTCTGGCTCTCTGATCTTCCAGTGTTCACCCCAATATCTGGCTCAAGTTTGTTTTTATTAATAAGAACTTTTTAAGATTCATGCTACATTCAGGTCCTGGAAACAATTATCAAAATAGCATGAAAAGGTCAGAGTCACACTCTAGTGTGAGAGACTAAGATGCTGCAGTCAGATGCCTAGTACAACCTAGAGTGGGCAGAGCTTGGTCAGCAGTGAGTAGATTGGGTTATAAAATAATCTTACAGGATAACCACATGACTCTCACAGAGGAGAAAAGAGAACTCTGTCTGATGTAGTGGCTTACTGCACTTGCAATCACAAACTACTTATGTTGGCAGGAAGCAAATGGCTGGCTACAAAGCCCTTTCCTGTTCTCTCTGTCTGAAACAATGGAACCTTCAACTCAACTCAGTCCAGCTGCTTACTTAACTACACACACACACACACACACACACACACACACACACACATACACACACACCCTATTAAAAAAGGGCAAAGGACAGTTGTAGTTTTTTCTGGTCTGTGTCTTGATTTAGATTTTCTTTTTTTTCTCAAGTGACTGGAGAGGAGAAAGAGCCTCTTAGACATAACCACTATAATTTAAATAACATCTTGGTTTTCTTCCTGGCTTAAGGAGCAATTCTGGAAAGTAGAGTTGCCAGTACATGCTCTGGTGGTAAGAGATAGGCTGTATCTCAAGAGACTAATCAGGAACCATCAGAGGCCTCAGATTAAGACTTTTCTTTTAGTTGGGGTTTCTATTGCTGTGAAGAGACACCATGACCATAGCAACTCTTACAAAAGAAAGCATTTAATTGAAGTGGTGGCTTACAATTTAGAGGTTTAGTCCATTATCATCATGGCAGGACATGGTGGTGTGTGGGCAGACATGGTGCTGGAGAAGGAGCTGAGAGTCTCATATCTTGATCCAAAGACAATAGGAAGTGCACTGAAACAGTGGACATGGCTTGAGCATATATGAGACCTCAAAGCCCACCCCCACAGTGACACACTTCCCCCAACAAGGCCATACCTACTACAACAGCCATACCTCTTAATAGTGCCACTCCCAGTGAGCTTATGGAAGTCAATTACATTTAAACTACCACACCTTCACACAGCAACAAAACCTTTGCGTGCTGTTCAGAGATCAAACTGCCTGTGCTGATTGCTGGCTTTGCCTCCTACCAGGATGTAACTTTGCAGGATGACTTCATCTCCTTTTCTCATCTATGAAAGGAAGATATAGAAACTATATGATCTATTAGACAGAATAAAAGAAATCAACGCTCATACAATCTCTAGAACACTCATTGGCACCAATTAAGTGCCTGATGCCCCTTTGCTGTTGGCATCACTGTTGTTACTTTGATGTGGACCTCACCTGAAGGACCTTGAGTGAGCCACTGAAATTATTGGGGGAATCATTTGTGAAATGATTGACTTGAAAAACTAAATCCCTAAAATCTTTTCCATTCCTATGTCTTGAAAGTTTGGCCTGGCAATGTTGCCTTAAAAGTAAAATCAATAGTTAATGTTTTTACATGAATGACAGTATTTCCAGAATCTGTGCTTTTGGGGTTTAAAGACGAATGTCACTGATAATTGGAAAATGTTCTCATTTTCATGAATGATCTTCTCCATTTGCTCCTTATTGCTCATAAATTGAAAAAGTTGTCTGGAACTTCAGTTTTATAAAATGTGAGTGTTAGTGAAGAAATGTGGATATAAAGGCCGAGACCATTAGCTTTCCTTTGCCTGCTCTGGTTTCTGTGCAGAGTGTTTACAGCCTGCTGGCAAGGAGAATCCATCTCACTCTGACCCTGACCTTTACATAATATTTATTGGATTAGAAAAAACAATCCACAGAGCAATAAAGATATCTGGGCATGCATTTATTATACACAAAACTGTACTTCATTTTGGAGAAATCTGTCCCAAACCTGCTCAGGCGAATCAGGCACAAGAAGGTCACTGCAGACTTAGAAAACTCTACAGATGTCTTTTGCTTTGGCTGAGGTGGTGGCAATGAGAGGAAGAGGAAACAGAAGCAGGGTATTTTGCTTGGAGGGAGGGGAACTTGAACAGTGAGCAGAGGAAATGAGACCATTCAAGGTGACTTTGGTCAGCAGTCAGTTATGTCTGGGTTCAACACTGGTCTTCACCCATAGGGCTCATTCCTTTTCCTCTTCATACTCTTTCTTGCCTTTTGGGTCTTTTGACAAAACCCACACATTAAAACCTTCTTCTTAGCTCCCTAAGGATCCCAGGCAGGCTGGCTCATTGCTGGTTGTTTTGCTCTTTTAGGGGCCCACCACTTAGCTCCCAAATAAATCACATATGGAGGCTTATTCTTAATCATAAACGCCCAGCTTTATCTTGGCTTGTTTTTTTGCAAGCTTTCCTTAAGTTAAATTATCCCATCTACCTTTTGCGTCTGGGCTTTTATCTTTCTCTTACATCTATAAATCTTACTCTCACTCTTACTCCGTAGCTGGTTGTGTAGCTGGGTGCCTGGCCCCTGATGTCCTCCTCCTCTTTCTCTTGCTCTTTCTTCTTTTCTCCTCCCAGATTTCTCCTTTTATATATTCTCTCTGCCTGCCAGCCCTGCCTAGCCTTTCTCCTGCCTTGCTATTGGCCGTTCAGTTTTTTATTAGACCATCAGGTGTTTTAGACAGGCACAGTAACACAGCATCACAGAGTTAAACAAATACAACATAAGCAAATGTAATGCACCTTAAAATAATATTCTCCAACACCAGCATCTCTCCAATCTCCCAAATCTAGCCAGAATTCTGGCAGCCACCCCTCGCCTCTCCTCATCTCTCAGAAGCCTTCTCCATCTAAAGCATTTGTCTTTCATTTGGATACTTCTTAGACTGTGGATCTCAGAGGTTTGTTCTTACCTATTAAAGCAGATGAACAGTTCTCATTCTGCCATTCTGCATTAGCTATGACAAAATGTCTGACAAGGCAATTTTAAAAAAGGACTTATTGGTTTCCAGTTCAGTCTACTGTGGCCAGGAAGTCTTGGCTGCAGGAACTTGAGGCAACTGGTCATGTTGCATCTGCAGTCAGGAAGCAGAGAAGGATGGTTTGTGTTCAGTTTGATTTTTAGTTTTCCTTTGGTCCCAAGCCCCAGCCCATGGAGTAGTACTGCCCACATTTAGGGTGGGTCTTCCCACCTCTGTGAATCCAAATATACACTCCCTTAAAGTGCATGACCAGAGGTTTATCTCCAAGGTGATTTTGGAGCCTGTCAATTTGACAATGACACACTTGTCAATTCCCATCAACTGGCCTCCAAACATTCAACCAAGTTATTTCTGGGAGTTCTGCAAGCTGGTTTCTCCCTTTAGTAAGTTCTCCCTCCGTGCATCTTGTCCTCCCCCAAGTTCCTCCCTGTTAGGTCTCCAGGGAGCTTCTTCTCTTTGACTTGACCTCCCAGAGGCCACACTTCCTCTCAGCAACACCACCTGGGATCAAGTCTTTCATTACAGTGACCATAATGACCTCAGGAGGCAGACCATATTCTCATCACTACAGGCACCACCTTTTTCTGTTATTAATAACGTATTCTTTAAAGTTTTAATTAGTGCTTATTTCAACTTACCACATATTATTTATCTTTTCAAAGAGTAAACTCTTGGCTTGTGGATTACTCTAGTTTGTTTCATATATTACTTATTTCTATCTACCTCTTTCCTTTAATTTATTATACTTTTGTTTAACATTCTGAGGAAGTTCTCTAGTAGCTATAAAATGTAATCCGTAGCTTTTCTCTTATCTAGTATAGATCCATTTAAAGCAGTACATGTATCTTTAAGACTGGCTCTGGTTACATTTCACAAATTTATATCATTGGTTTTTAACAATCAGTTAAATGTTTTCTAATTCTTTTAGTAGCTTCTTTTCTGGTCCTCTCTTTTCTTTTTAAACCAAAGAGCCATTTGTAACTTCATTGCTTGATAATTAAATATTGGGAGTTCTAGTTGTCATAACATTGTTTGGAATCTTAATTCTTTATGCCTTTGATGGCAGGAAGACACTGTTTGATTTCACCCTTTAAAAGTTCTTTGATTATCTTCTGTATCACCCTATGCTTAATTTTGGTAAATTGTTGGAACTTGGGAAAAGCATGGATTCAGGAAGTCTATAGATGTTGATTGACTGTTGATTGTGTCATTCAGATCTCCATCCATCCTGGCTACATCTTTCCTGCTGTTTCTATATACTGCTAAAAGAAGCCAGCTACGTTTCCCAACTATAGCTGTAGACTTGTCTTTTTACGCTTCAATCTTGTCTGGTTTTACATTAACTATACTGAAATTAGGCTATTCAGCATGATCAAATTTCAAATTTTTTAAAACTCTGGCCCCTTATCACTATGAAATTTTTATTTGTACTAATACCTTTCTTTGATATTTATCTTTTTGGATATTAATGTAGCTTCCAATTTTGTATTTTTTGTGTATGTCCTTTATAAGATTTTCCATAGCATTAATTATTGTTTTTATATTTTGCCCACTCTAATAACCTTGGTTTTACCTGGGACATTTATCCGCTTGCCATTAAAGTGATGTTTGTATGTATCTGTAGTCACTGTTTCCAGATTGCACATGTGTTTCTTGTGCCACCCCTTTGTCCCTTTCTTACTTCACCTTTACAACACCTTCAGGGGTGACAAAGTGTATATATTATCATACTGTACTTTTCTGTTACTGTATTAGTCACATGTTCTTTTACTGTTCATTAGTGGTTACTCTGGAGCTTAAAGCCTGCATACTCAATTTATTAAGGTGTAGTATAAATTAATTCCTTTCTCACATACCATATGCAACACAAAAGCTTAAAACCTTTGTTTTATTCTACTCTTCATTTCCTGCTTTGCCATGAATATTCATATATATCTTAACTTCCTAAGTACATTGTTTTTCTTGCTCTATTCTGTCTGTATTTGCTTACATTTCCCTACAAATTTACTTCTCTGTTGCTCTTCATTTTTGTGCTTCCTCCTGGGATCACTTTTTTTTTTCTTGAATTGGCTCTACTTCATGTATTCATTCCAAACAATAGGGATTCCCACTAGCTTGCTTTGAGTTTATTTTGGAGATCATTAAAAACACAATAGTTCTAGTCTTTGCCTGGTGGGACCAGGGTCTCCTGAAGGCAGGGGTTAT
Organism: Peromyscus attwateri; assembly: GCA_902168425.1. Taxonomy (NCBI): domain Eukaryota; kingdom Metazoa; phylum Chordata; class Mammalia; order Rodentia; family Cricetidae; genus Peromyscus; species Peromyscus attwateri. The sequence continues at coordinate 21,117 of CABHPP010148222.1, read as the reverse complement.
TGCTCAGTTTTCTGGTTCTACAAGTTGAGTTCTTTCTCACCTAGGCTGGGAGCTCTCTCTAATATGAACTGCCCATCTTTCTGCCTGTGGGCTCTTACAACAACTGTTTCCACATGGCCAGAACCTTCCATTCTGCTGGGATTCCTGAGGCAATAACAGATCAGTGTGGATCTCAGCAATAAGCATTCTAGCCAAATTCTCATATATGCATCATCTCATTTTAGCTTTACAGAAACATCATATTTTACATGAGAGAGAATGGAAACTCAGAAGTGTTAAATAATTAGTCAGGGATCACACAATTACTACAAGATGCTACTAGAATTCAAACCTGCCCACTTCTAGTTTAGTTTAAAGAAAACAGTTAATATTTACCCTTAGTCTCTCTGCATTCCCTTCCCACTGGGCCATCTCTACCCACACCAGGCTTGGCTTCTCTTAGAATGAGGCATGGAGGATTATCTCACGTAGGTGCCTGTGCTGTCTTTAAGTTCAATATATCTGTGTCCTGGTTGCATTATAGCCCCGTTATTTCCATGCTCATACACTGCTTCTTCATGTTGACCAAAAAAAAAAAAAAAAAAAAAGCCAACATAGAATGTTTCTGGTGCTGAAACTACAAACTCTGATCCAGGTGATATGGTGACATGTTTCTACTACCCAGTGTCTGATGACTAAACATTAGGCAAGAGAAAGCAGGCTCAGCACCTGCTGGCAGGGAGTGGCCCTGAGTTGGGGAACACCTATGAGGAGGCAGAACATTGCTCAGACTAGAAAGGGCTTCTCTATCACTGGGGCCACTTAGTGGCTGTGACTGAGTCTAAAGAAGTGACTCAGATGTGAAGAGCCGGGTGAAGCTAGCCTGAGTATGAAACATATGAGCAGAACTCTGCAGGTGACTACTCACTGTTCAGGTGCAATGTGATGGGGAATGAATACAGAAGAGAAAGCTGTGTGGTGGATAAAAGCAGATTTGCAATGTGCCAGTAGCGAAAGGAAATACAGTTATGTTTGAAGAACTGAAAATATGCAGGAGTTAACTGTGAGTAACTGCATAAGATAGGAGGTATGGACAACAGACTGATCTCACATAGCCACCATCTTGACAATTTTTTACCCTCAAAGGCAATTTTAAAATAGAGCTAGGTTTTGGTGGCATAAATACATTTGCAATTTCAAAAGATCACCTGTCTTTAGAAAGAGACATAAAGGGCATGGAGAGCTTGCAGAAGGATTTGCCTGTACCTAGGAGACAGGCAACAGTGGTTAGACTGAACCTGAGAAAAATGAAGGAGCTCACATGATGACAAAGGGAGTTGTGGCCAAACCTCCTGACTGGATGAATATGGAGCAAGAGGAGAAGGCATCAGAGGATACCAAGACCAGAGAGGAATCATGCTGCCTTGTTCAATCCCTATTTCATGCACTTGAAATCATGCCTGGCAGGTGGCAGCCACTTTAGGAACACATGTAGTTACCACTACTGTCTGCAAGGTATCCTTGGAGAAATAGGACAGGAGCACTACTGATAGAGCAAAGCCCAGGAATGGGAGCAGATTAGAAAAGGAGATGTTCCTTGTCAGAGTTCCAAAGGTATAAGCAGAGGGAACAACTGGATAGCAGAGTCCAGAGCTCAAGAAAGAAAGATCTGGGTTGACTGTGAGGAATGAGGATTCACCAGCAGAGATATGGCCCGGACATCCTCTGGAGGAATAGCTCAGGAAGAGTGAGTTGCACAAATAGAGGATGAGAGAAGACAACTGAGGACTACAGGGGTGTCAACAGTAAAATGAAAGAGAAGACAGATTCCCCCAAAGCCTGAAAAGTTGTGTGTGTGTGGGGGGGGGGGGCTGTGTAACTCACTGGAGCAGAGAAAGGTGTAGGAAGAAAACAAGATGCTGCAGACTCTATAGTAAGTTTGCAGAGAGAAAGAAAACAGGGGTGATGAACATGTGAGGCTGAAGAGGGGTCTTAAGTAGTTATCAGTGCCTGCCTGTGGACTGGGTATGGGCACTAGGACATCAAATATGAACTATTATAGAAAAACTACAAGGCAAGTGCCAACAGGAGATCAGAACTCTAGAACCACAGGATCTTTATGTTCTGTAACCAACCAAAAGACAGGCTGTTGGAGTGAGGATAGGAGGGGTGGTAAACTCAGGGTGTGCCTGCTGGCAGGAAAGGCTTCTAGAGGAATTTGGTACATCCTCTGATGATCATAAAGGGAGAAGCGTTCCATATTTGTGTCCTTCCCCACTTTCAGAAGCTTCTCTAGTCCCAAGGGTATTATCTCCATTTCCTAAAGACTAGTGACCAGAGAACAGATAGCAAAGACAACTGAAATCATCTGAAGCAGGGCTTCATGAGGCAGAACAGCAGCTCCCAAGTGTAGACCCTGGAAGAGCAGGACCAGAACTGCCTGGAGATTTAAAACACACCAAGCAAGACCTTCCAATTGAGAATCCCTGGAGATAGAGACTGGCCCTTGGCACAGGTTTAACAGAAAAAAATTGTCATAAATGGGGTTACTAAAGTGAGAGTTTATTGCCTCACAGTCTAGAGGCTAGAAATCTGAAATAGAGGTGCCAAAGGCAAGACTCCCTCTGAAAGCTAGAAGGAGAATCCTGTCTGCTGCTTCAAGCTCTTTCTGGACACAGGTGCTCATGGCTGGTGGCCATCACTGCCATGCCTGCTTCCTTCCCCCTCCTGGCTTCCACCTCATCTCAAGCCTCCCCTGCCCTTCTCTTCTGGAGACAATGATTATCGGGTCCACTTTGAAGCTGAGGTGCTCTCACATCAAATCCTTAACTGTCATACCTGAAAAAAAATTTTTTTTCTGGCCATAGTGTAACATGCACAAGCTCTGGGGGTTTGAGCTTGAATGTCCTTTTGGGCCCTTATCCGGGCTCAGTGATTTCTTTTACTATTAGACAGAACAATGGTTCTTAACACCAGCTGCACATTAGAGCCATCCAGGGAGCTTGTGACATTCCTGAAAAGTTCCATCAGAGTTGTTAAGAATGAAGCCTGAGTTTCCCTAAGCAATCCCAGCAGTGGCTCAGTTTGAGAAGCAGTACTAGAAGGGAAGAACACGGGCAGAGGAGGTACAAGGGTCTCCATCCCAGAGTTGCCTAGCTGGAAAACAGGGTGTTGTGCATGTCAGGCAGTTGCTTTATGACTAAGCTGAGTCCCTAGTCCCTAAGGATAAGAAGGACATAAAACTAGACGTAGCTCCTGCTTGGCTTTTGGGAAGGGCTCTTTGTATATATGTCTGCTTGCTTGATTTGAGGCAGGGTCTTGTTATACAGTCTCAAATGGCCTCAAACTCATGATCCTCCTGCCTCAACCTTCTAAGTGTTGGGATTGCAGGTATGTACCACCACTCTCAACCTATCCTGTCTGCTTGTTCTCTCAGCAGAGCCTAACCCTTCTGGGGGTGAATATAAGCCTGTCTATTTCCTTTTGGGCTATTATTACTGTGAAAGTGAAGGCAAGCTCCAAGCTGTGAAGAACCTGGGATTTCAGTCATGTGCGTGATAGACTTCAGAGCTTTATGTACCATTTAGCCTGTTAACTGAAACATTCAAACAGCCTTCCACCCACCCTATCTCATTGTCCCTGGTAGGTGGATGGATGGAATGGTTTAAACTTCGCCTTGTGGTCTTGTTAGAAGGATGTTAGTCTTCTTTGCCCCAGGGTTCTATTTCCTCTTGGTCCTAAGGATTTATGTTGTCAACCAACCATAGGAAACATCTTCCATTTCAGGTTCTAGTTATTTTCCAGGAAGTACGTCTTGGGTTCATTCCCTCTGGCTATTTACCTAGCATTCTGTTGAGCCAAAGTGTTTCCCAGGAAGATTGCTGAAAAGAATGAGAAACAAATTCCAATGTTTTAAGTGGGTTTTTTTTTTGTCATTGTTTTGTTTTGTTTTATTCAAGGAAATAGAAGATTATCTATTGAGCATTTAAATGTCAGGGACTGGAGCTACTGATGGTTTCAATCATTGTATAGCTAAGAATTTAGTCAAGAAAAATCAACATAAATGAGCAAAGCTCACTATAAACAAATATAAAATTGTAGCCATGACAGAGGCTGTGATGGAGGATTACATAATACTTCTAAGATCTAACACAATCCGGCAGAGTTGGCAAGGTCAGGGGGTCTTTCTTCAGGAGTGGACCCTGCAGCTGAGGTGTCAAGTATGATTAGTGATTATCCACATGAAGGGGGAAGGTGGTACACTTCAGGTCAGAAGGGCCAGCTGGGAATGGCTGCAGGCACGGTGATCCTCTTCACCCCAGTATCCTTAGCTTCTTGTCTTTCCTCCTTTGTCTTTCCCTCATGATGTCATGATGGTCACCACAGCCCCAGGTAGAGTTTGTATTCAAGTAAGGAGACAAGGGAAAGGGGTCAACAATTGGATCTGTCTCTTTTGTCAGTCATCAAATTGGCACCAGAAGTCCTGCAGCAGGCTTCTTTTTTCTACCATTGGACAAACTCACACTTTTATCAGTCACTGATGAAGAGGAATAGAGTTGATAAGATTGGTCTAAGTCAAGAGACGGATGCCTTCTTTGCAAGAGTATGGGGTGAAGTAGGAGTTTCTGAGCAGAGGTGCAATTGCTGCAGGTTGCTTTCAGAAGTGTCTGTCACAGAGGCTGCAACAAGAGCCTATGGGGAGGATAGAAAGAGGAGACTTTGGGTGAGAATTTCGAAGTCCCACAGCAGGGTACCTCAATTTAACAAGAAGTAATAAAGAACTCTCTTTCTGTAGAGCCAGTAGCCAGAGGAGCTCAGGGATATGGAGGTGGGGTCATAGTTCTTCAGTGTTACCAGAGACTGGGTAATTTTTTTTTTCTAGGTGCTTACCATGTTCTCTGAAAGATATTGTCTTCATTTGCTTTCTATTGGTACAATCCAGTACTGAAACTAGGTAATTTCTAAGGCATGGAATATTTGGCTTAGGGCTCTAGGACTCCAAGTACATTGTGCTGGCATCTGGTTAGTATTTGGTGACATTGCTGAGGGCATTACATAAGGAAACAGAGCAAGAATAAGTGTCTGTTCAGGGTTGTCTTCCTCTTCATTTAAAACCTCTAGTCACATCCTAGGGATCACTCTCATGACCTTCTAATCTCAGTTATCTCCCATAGGCATCACCTCCAAGTACCATCAACATGTGAACTTGGGGATTAAGTTTCAACATGAGTTTCTGAATGGACACCCCAATCAGGACAAATTGTCAGCAGCTACCTTCTCTAAGCTGCTTCCCATCTAGAGACAGTATCTCTAGTTGTTCTTTACCAAACATTCCTTGGAGGGAAACTCGGACCTTGCTTAGAACTATTCCATTAGAGAATTACTAATTATAACTTTGAGCAATGCAATACCCAAGACAGGACTAGGTGAGTGTGGTGGTTTGAAAAAGAACGGCTCCCATAGGATCATAGACTTGAATGCTTGGTCATTAGGGAGTGGTGCTACTTGAGAGGGATTAGTACTTGACAGGACTAGGAGGTGTGGCCTTGTTGGAGTAGGAGTGGCCTTGTTGGAGGAAGTGAGTCACTAGGGGATGCGTTTTGAGGTTTTAGGAGCTCAAGCCAGATCTGATGGCTCACTCTTTCTTCCTGCTGCCTGCAGGAAATCTCAGCCACCTCTCAGGCACCATATGTGCCTGCATGCCACCATGCTACTGCCATGATAATAAAGAATTAAACCTCTGGAACTCTAAGCAAGCCCCCAATTAAGTGTTTTCCTTTATAAGAGTTGCCATGGTCATGGTGTCTCTTCATAGCAATAGAACATTGACTAAGACAGTGAGGTAGAAGAAAAAATTCCAAAAGTTCTTGCCCCCCCCCCCCCCCCCCCGGAGTTTATATTGATTTTTTTTTTACCCTCTGAGCCTCATGTATAGTATAATATCCCATATTTCAACATGAACAATCCCGATTATGCATATAATTGGCTCTTGTTCAAAGCTGTTGTTAAGACTATTGTTTTATGCTACAAAGTCTGTTATGAGAAGCCCCAGGACGATTCTGTTTGTTGTCCAGAGAATAGACATTTTTCCCTAAATGGACAGTTTGCTTCCAGCTGATGAACACTATGAGTTACATAACCATGGCTTCTTTCTTGATTTAGTTGTTGACTATATTGTATGTAGAGTGTATTATTTATAGGCTTGTTCCTAATGGTACTTTAGGTTCCTGCATTGGCTTATATCTTGTGTTTTGTCTCAGTTTTGAGTCATCTTTCGAAAAATATACTTGGATTTAACATCACTAAATGCCCAACACAGGACAATCAGAAGGTATTTGGCTCATAGATGCTTCCTTTCTTGAGATAAGTAAGCATGAGGCTGTATGAAACAGGCCTTTGTAAAAGGACAAATGCTCTGATGTGTGAGATGAATGCTTAGGCTGAGTATGGTTTCAAGGTTAAAGAAACAGGTACAACTGGAAGCAAAAGATTTCCACAGTGTGAACTCCTCCGGGAAAATAATAACACTCAGTGGAAAACTTCTGACCCAAGTCTGTTGATCCAAACCCTGGGGGTTAGAGAACTTTCATAAATCCCACCTCCCACGCCCAGCCCTGAGAGCACACATTAGAGTGCCTGAGTACCTCAAGGGTCATCCTCCTTCACAGTAGGCACACTGAAAAGCTGTGGGTTGTATTCCATTCCAAAGATAAGACTCAAGTAGACTGACAGAGAAGGATAAGCTAAAAAGCACTCAGAAAAGGGAAAGCTATGGTTATATTATATGAAAGGACAATGAGGCTTGATCAGCAAAGGCTGAACAAGGTGGGAGCTAAGAGGGATCTAAATTGCCTCTGCCTTCTGCAACAAGACCAGTGCCTTTTCATCATAATTATAAGATCTTGGCAAGAGGCTCAGCAGCCTGGTACCCACCGCCCTCATGTTGGTAGCTTTCCCACTCTGCAATTTTGAAACCTGGTTGGCAATTGCACCCCAAAGAGCTGTTCTCACAATGCTGCTGCACACTTCCCCCTCTTGAAAATTTCAATTATATATGTATACACTAATGGCAAGCTATGTCCTCCCATTTCCTCCCCCTATCTTTTTTCCTTATCACCATGTCATTAACTTCATGAAATTAAGCTAGGGATGTTTAACCCTCAAAAAAACCAAGGGGATAATAACAGAAGGATTAGGGTGAAGGGGAACGACAGAGAAAGGACAGTGTGACTTCCTCTTAGGAAAGTTTCAGCTGCACAGAGAAAGACACATGCATACAAAAATAACATCAAATTTTATAGGGATACATTTTAGCTCATGGTGTGCTGAGCTCCACTAGAGACCCCTAGAATGTTAAATAACCACCTCCCTCTAGGAGAGAGATGTGGGACAAGTTGAAGTCACGAGTTCTGTTTTCACACTGTGAAGGCATTAAGGGGTAGGGAGAGAAGAAAGATAATAAAGCACTGCTATTTTCCTCTAGTCTACTTGAATTCTTAGTTAAATAAGTAACAACGATTCTGAGTGAAAGCCAGCAATGCCTGTCTATGAGGGCAGTAGAATGACATTTGAAGGACTCTTCAAGAATATGGCATCTGGGGTTTGTCCTTCAAAGGACTTGTTTGACGCTGTCCATTTTCCTATGAACATTAACCTCTGCAGTCAGGTCAGACTACAGCATTGGGGAAAGTGATTAGACAGTAGCCCTGGGTATGCATATTGGACCTTTATCAGTGTGTTTATGCTTCCAGTGCAAAGCAAGTAAATAGGAGGAGATGACATTGGAATTATTCTCCAGAATACAGACTCTGTACAGAATACAGAGTACACAAATGTTTATGTTGCCACTGGAGAATGAAGAGGCTAGAGTTCTAAAAGAAAGGCTTGTCCTTTTGGAAATAAAAGACAACATGTTTATGTTGGTCTTATGTAACCTTTCTAGTACTCCTAGGGGAAATGTCTCACCATCTACATGCCATAGATATTACTAACTTCCTAGTACCAATGGGAGACCTGAGGTTATGTCAACCAAGAGATGAATTCTGACTCTTGGGCCCCAGAAGAGGTGATCACTACAGCTGGCTGAGGCAGAGAGAGCATTCTAGACTTTGAGCCTCTTTTCCCAGATACAATAACCATGAGGCATGGGTGTGTAAGTAATTGCTAGATGAGAGTGATATAAAGCACAACCCAAACCCACATGGATATTTATGCCCAGAAATAAATCTCGGTGGAATTAAGCTAATTAGATCTTGGTTTGCTCCAGAGTTCTGTGATTCCTGTCTTTATTGATGCAGCAAATTAGGCATATGAAAAGGGAGAGTCTCTCAGAAAGAATGATCATCATCATCACCACCATTATTTTGGTTTTTAAAAACATGTATTATTATTTGTGTGTGTGTTTGTTTATGCCACATTCATGTGGGCACCCACAGAAGCCAGAAGAAGGCAATGGAGACCTTTGAACTGGACTTACAGGTGGTTTTGAGTCACCTAACATGGGAGCTGGGAACCAAACTCCAGACTTCTACAAGAGTGGTTCATGCTCTTGACTGATGAGCCACATCTCTAGCCTTATTTGTTTATTTATTTTAAAGACAAATGTCTCACTCTGTAACCCAGCCTAGCTGGAACTCACTCTGAAACCCAGGCTGTCCTCAAACTTGTAGGAACTCTCCTGCCTCAGCCTCTCAAGTCCTGGGATTACAAGAATAAGCCACCATGCCTAGATAGAAAGAACTATTTTAAGTAAGTACTTATTACACTGCAAGGAAGATTCTAATGGATATATAAACCCAGATGCTGCCCACAGTAGATAAATTTAAAAAAAAAAACACCAGTGTTTCTGCAGAATCAGAAGAAAAAAATCATAGTTGGTCTTGCTTAGTTATAGAAATTAGCAGTGGGATTGAATTTAGACAGTTGGAATTAAATATACAAAAAAATGAGTAAATAATAGAAATGCCATCCTGTCCTAAATAAACAAGATTCCTCAACCAGCAGAAACAGGTCCTCCCATGTTTTCTGCTCCGCTTGTACTGCTCTCCCTACAGCCGATTATTAAGAAGATTGTATTTCTATTGTCAAAAACAAAATTTCAATAAATTGAGCTTAATGAGCTAATTGACTTTCACTGGCAATCTATGAGTCAGGTGGTGTCCTAGCTACAAAGTACAAAGGCGCTGAGCACAGGAAGAAGCTGAGGGAAGCAGAAACAAGGAGGGGGAGGAGACTGGTTATAACAAAACCACTTTCCTTAGAGGAGTTGAACACAGAGGCCTTCCCTTACCTCTTGGCTTGGTGGAGCCCTGTGGACTGGTGGCCATGAATCTTTGTGTTTTGTTTTGTTGGGATGTCTTCTGGTGAGGAGACATCCCCATTTATAATCTAGTTTTATTCTGCTTTGGACTGACTACTGAGGCTTAGTGTAGTATTAGCTCAGTCCAATGCAGGACTTCCCATGTATTTTCCTAAAGCCATGACCTATAAAGCCAAGGTCACCCTGGGTGCTGATGTAAAGCCAGAGAACAGGACAAGGTCAAGTGTGGAAGACCAAGTCAACTCTATTTGACCAAAGCTGGAGGTGAGAAGTCAGTTCTCATTCCACTGGCCAGAGGTAATCATGAGATTCTGGGAAGCCTGGGCTAGGTTGGTGAATAGCAGCAGTCACACTGTTCACTCAGTGTCCAAGTAACCCCTTACTCTCCTTCCCAGCATATAATCTCTCCCACTCCAACCTCGACATTCACGTATCTCAGGGGACAACGTAAGTCCTGTATGACCTTTGATGCTAGCTCAGAACCAGGACATCATGTGAGGCTGTCTTCTCTCTCAAGTGAAATTTGTAATTCAGGTATCCCCCAAACCTGGACCCAAAAGATAAATGCTTTTCCAAACAATAGGGATGTAGAGCAAAATAGCTTCAAATACTTTCTCAAGAATAGGAAATGTACAGCAATACCAGTCCTTGTTGTGGTAGACACCTGTACTGTGTGCCTGTGGAAGCCCTGGCTTGGAGCTGTAGAGATGCCCCCTACTCAGGTTCCAGTTGAACAGCTACCTTGTCTAGCATCAGAGGTGCTTGACGCCCTGAGTGGCTCCTCTCTGCCCATTATTCTGTAAATATAAACATGCCTTGAAATTGTGTAGCTTTTCAGCCTGGTGTGTGCTTATGCATGTGTGCGTGCATGCATGTGTGTGTCCCAGATGTATTAAAGTACCATTGAGTGAACATGCACATATTTAGTGGTACAACTTCATGGTTTCACATGCATTAGAAAATGATTTTCACAATCATACTGGCTCTGTTTTAAACATGCCTGCTTGTGTTTTACTGATGTAGTTGGGGGTGGGTAACTATTTGCTTTTAGTTTTGTACAAGGATTTATTCTGTCTTGATTCACTGTATCTTTGATCCAGTATATAATCATCTAAAACTTTTAGCAAGCTCCTTATTGTTTGCTTTCTTTGTCAGAAACCTAATTTTTCCAGACAAAGTTTTCTAATTTCTCTCCTCTCTTACCCCATACCTCTCTTCCTTAATTGATTATTCATTTACCTTGACCCTCTGGGGAAACACTGGAAAGGTCGAAGCCTTAAACTCACCCTGATCACTGGGGATGGCCACAGTTGTTAACTGTAATGATGCTCTCCTCTCTAAAGGACAGTTTCCAATGGTGTAGCATGAATCTTAGAGAGTCTTATTAATAAAATCAAACCTGGGGCCAGTTATTGGGGTGAAATGCTGGATGGTCAGTCAGAGAGACAGAACAAGCCACAACTAACCTCACCTGGCCAACTTCTCAGCTGGTCTTGTTTCCTAAGACTGGAAGTCTCTGTGTCCTCATATCTGAATGGGTCTCAGCTGAACTGTGCTGCTAGAAGCCTGAAAGCTTAACCAGCTAAAAGCTTCTAGTTTCTGGTCCTCATGTCTTATATACCTTTCTGCCTTCTACCACCACTCCCTGGGATTAAAGGCTCACTTTCTGGGATTAAAGGCTTGTGTCACCATGCCTGGCCATTTCCAATGTGACCTTGAACTCACAGAGATCCAGAGGGATTTCTGTCTCTGGAATGCTAGGGTTAAAGGTGTGAGTGCCACCATTTTCTAGCCTCTGTATCTAGTGGCTGTCTGTTCTCTGACCCCAGATAAATTTATTAGGGTGCACAATATTTTGGGGAACACAATATCACCACACAATGGTATATCTTTTTTTTTTTTTTAAAGTCTACAAGCTTTAGGGTTTTTCTTCTTCCAGGCACCAAATTTCTGCTATTTGTTTCTCTTACACTTTAATTAAAAAGCAGCCACTTGTATCCTTAGATTTTCTTTCTTACACTAACTTCCTAGTGACCAGCAATCTCAATAACTTCTCTCTCATTTTGGCAGGCATCCTTGCAGGATCGCTGGCTCAGCAAGCATGCAATCTCACTTCTACATTTTCAGAAACGCTGTCTTACAAATGTTTCTGCCACAGAGCACATCTACCTGCCCTGCCTACAAAATCAGTTTCCTTGCACCCTCTCCTGAATTGCCTCCTGTTCTAGGCTCTCTTCCAGCCGTTCCCACACCTGACATTTATTTATGTTAAGTAAATGTAGCTTCTCTGAATGGATGTTTAATTCTCTTTTCTTACAAATTTCAAGAATTGCTAACATAGTACTCCAGTCTGTAGCCACTTAGAATACCAGGCTAATGAATCACCAACATCAGAGCCTTTGTGCATGTCAGGCAAGCACGTTCTCTGCCACTAAACTATATCTCCAGCTTTTGCTGGGGATCTTACTGAGCTAGGTTTAAAAACAGCATCCCTTCCATGTGGTGGTATTGTGTTCACCAAAATATTGTGTACCTTAATAAACTTATCTGGGGTCAGAGACAGAACAGCCACAATATTAAACATAGAGGATAGGCAGTGGTAGCACACGCCTTTAATCCTAGCATTCCAGAGGCAGAAATCCATGTGTTCAAGGATACACCCAAGCATGGTGACCAACGCCTTTAATCCTATAAGCAAGCCTTCAATCCCAGGGAGTGGTGGTAGAAAGCAGAAAGGTATATAAGGCGTGAGGACCAGAAACTAGAGGCATTTGCCCTGGAGAGGCATTTTGGCCTGGAGAAGCGTTTGGCCTGGTTAAGCTTTCAGGCTTCTAGCAGCAGTTCAGCTGAGTGAGACCCATCCTGGATGAGGACTCAGAGGCCTCCAGTCTGAGGAAGCAAGACCAGCTGAGAAGTTTGCCAGGTGAGGTTAGCTATGGCTCGTTCTGTCTCTCTGATCTTCCAGTGTTCACCCCAATACCTGGCTGAGGTTTGATTTCTATTAATAAGAACTTTTAAGATTCATGCCACACTTCCATATCTCCCCTGTGGCAGAAGAGAAGTCTCCAAGAGCAAGAAGTGACTGAGTAGCTACAGTGATTGGGCACACACTGATAGTCAAGGCCCTGAAGTTAGGAGGGTGCCCATGCATGCAGGCCATAGGGAACCAAAGACTATAATCCTGATGAGGTCTCATAGCAGGAGTGTGCACAGTAGTGTGAGAAGCATGGACATGTGAGAAGCTGTGGCCAGAGTGTGAGCTATTGAAATTTGTGGTTTCCTGGGTGAGGTAGACCCAGATGATGGCACAATTCAACTTTGTTTAGAGAAGAACATTGCTGGAGCCTGGCTAAGTGTCCATGTTCGAGCGTATCAGTCTTAGAGTCCAGCTCAAGGCCATTATGATACTGCAGGGTCAAGCTGTAGAGTCACAGAGTCCAAGTCACTGTTTGCTGCCCCTCAGCACACTTCGGAGCTGCCTAGCCCTTGGCATGTTAACCTCTCTCAAGCTTACTACATATCTGTAAAGTAACAGAATTTATTCTCCCTACATACTCTAAGACCTAGCATATGTAAACACATGTGATCCATGGTGAATGGTCATTTATAATCTGAACTTCCTCTCTGTGAATCCTGACCAGTTCTGTATCCCCATCTACTCTTCTAGCCCATTCCCACCTTACATCTAGGAAGCCAAGCAATTTCCTATCTACACACAGTTCTCTTCAAATGTAATGAAATGATATAACTTCAACCTTCCCTCCAAACCCATCATACAACCATTAGATAGGAATTCTATTTGTGCTACATTAAGTACCAATTTCAGAGGTAGAGGCTTCAACCAGTGGTTCCATTTCATTAAGTTTCTCTTGAGAATAAGCACCAAAAAGAAGGGAAAAAGGTTTTCGTGATTGAAATTTGTCTAAAACTGGCAGAGGGTCCCTCCCATTACATCATGCAGGCAGTCTGTGTCACTTCTAATGCCTCTTTTCTCTCATGGCCAGAAATCTCCCATAGGTCTTATATTTTCTCTACCTGAAATGGGGTCCACAGACCGGCAGCATCATTACTATCCTGGATGTTAGAAATGCAGCTGGAAGCCCCATTCAGTCCAGCTACATCCAGCCCTGCCTACATTTTAATAAGACCTAGCATACTGGTCCACAGGGAAGAGACTGACTCTCCTGTCCCTTTGCCTGATGAAGCAAACATATCTTAAAGTGTCCTGCCAAACACCAGGACATGTAAAACTTAAATTTTCTGATTATCTATTGCTCTAAATTTGAAAGGCAGGAGTGGGGGAAACCAAGACAGGTGGTAGCTGATATCCAAAAGGAGTCTTTCTCATGTTGTCTAAGGAAATTTGCTAATTTCCCTTGTAAAACCTTTTTCCTTCCCTAGAAGAGAACTATATAAAAATATACAGAAAGAGAATATCATAAGATCGTGAGTCCCTGTCTCTCTCATCTAAGTGTGTGTGTGTCTAAACACGTGTATACATATATACAGGAACTTTCAGAGGTGAGAAAAGGGCATCAGATCCTTTGCAGCTAGAGTTACCAGCAGTTGTGAGCTTCCTAACATGCATGCTGGGAGGCAAACTCTGGTCCTGTGAAAGAGCAGAAACTGATCTTAAGTACTGGCCCATCTCTCCAGGTCCACATATATGTCTATGTACATGTGTATGCATGATTCTGTATGTGTATGTTTGTGCGCAGGTGTCTCTGTGTGTATATATGCTGTGTGTGCATACTCTGTGTGTGTGTGTGGTGATCTGAATGAAAATGGCTCCCATAGACCAGTAGGGAGTGGCATTTTTAGAGGTGTGGCCTTGTTGGAGCAGGTGCAGCCTTGTTGGAGGAAGTGTGGGTTTGAGGTTTTAGAAGCTCAAGTCAGACCTCATGGCTAACTCTTTCTTCCTGTTGATCTGGATGTAGAACTTTCAGCTATCTCTCATGTTTGCCTGTTTGCCACCATGATGACAATGAACTAAACTTCTGAACTCTAAGCCAGCTCCCAATTAAATGTTTTTCTTTGTAAGGTTGCTGTGATCATAGTGTCTCTTCATAGCAATAGAAACCCTAGGACAGCAGCTATGTGTGTATGTATCTCTCTCTGTCTCTGTCTCTCTCTGTCTGTCTCTGTCTCTGTCTCTCTGTCTCTCTGTCTCTCTGTCTCTCTGTCTCTCTGTCTCTCTCTCTCTCTCTCTCTCTCTCTCTCTCTGTGTGTGTGTGTGTGTGTGTGTGTGTGTGTGTTCCATCTAGAGAGAAATTTAGAAAAATCAAGCCAACTGCGTTAGGGATGCAGTGGTCTCTCATGTTTAGATGTATAAGAGGATTAATATCTGATTGGAGAGAAATAGGTGGCATTTCATTGACCTTGTCTTGAGGCTGTGGTAGTTCAACCAGCACATTTGAGCATATGCTTCTTTGACTCTGGTGAGGATGGATGGGTATCCAATGAAAAGCAAGTTGGTTATCTAGATATGGTCCTATTACTAAATACCTATTGTCCTATAGAGGTTACGAGTGATTTCCAGTCAAAAGCATTCACTTTTGAAAACAAAAACTATATTTCTGTGTGCTTTCCTTTTGTCTCTATAATAATCTAGGAAATTAGACCAGAAGTGAGACAGATGCGGGCCAGATGGCCCACCCCCATTTTATCACTCTCCTTTCAGTGGAGAAAGTAAAGCGTGATGGAAACAAAGCTCCTCACTCTGGAATCCAGCCGAAACTTTTGCCAGCAGCTGAACAATATTTCTGGCTCAGTTCAGATGCTGGAGTCCCTTCTCCCTTACACATAATTTTCTAAAAGTCTCAGTGGAAGCCCCGTTTACAGGTACAGGACCTGAACAAACCTCACCTGTCCTGTGCAATCCTAGTGGCTTCTCATTTTGCTTTGTCAGATCATAATTGCATCCAAGGTGTTTCTGGAGCCACTTCACATATCTCTCTTACCAAGCATGTGTGTGTGTGTGTGTGTGTGTGTGTGTGTGTGTGTGTGTGCGCGCGCGTGCGTGCGTGCGTGCGTGCGTGCGTGCGTGTGAGAGAGAGAGAGAGAGAGAGAGAGAGAGAGAGAGAGAGGAGAGGGGGTTTCTTAGCAACATTGTGAGATGTAGCTTAAAAGCCACAAAGATGGTATACATGGCTAGTGCTAAGGTAACTCTTTGCTTTCTCTCTCTTAGAGAATCCTGTACCCACACCTGGGGACTTGAAAGCACATATTCCACCTGGGTGTGTTTTCCTTTCTTCTAAGCACCTCTCTTTCTCTTACCCCTTATCTTTTTTTTTTTTTCGAGACAGGGTTTCTCTGTGTAGCTTTGCGCCTTTCCTGGAACTCGCTTTGGAGACCAGACTGGCCTCGAACTCACAGAGATCCACCTGCCTCTGCCTCCCGAGTGCTGGGATTAAAGGGGTGCGCCACCACCGCCCGGCTTACCCCTTATCTTTAAGCCTGTATTAAAATATCTTCAATAAAAATTCCACTTCACTCACTGGCTAGTTATGAGATTCTTTTCAGCAACAAAGCCAAGAACACTGGTTTGGCTAAGTCAAGATCCCTGAAAGTCTACGGTACTCTTTAGCCTGCTGAGGGTGGCAGGGTTGTATGCCTTTGCCACTTTACCAGAGCCAATGGGAACTATTAAAATTTATCAAAACTTTAGGTGTTAATGACAAATTGAGTTTTTATTGTCAACACTATTTTTTGATATTCATTTTCCTGTAAATGAGCAATAATGTTAGGGATGGGGCAACTTAATCCACTGCTTATCAGCTGTTGGATTTTCCTTTGCCATCCTGGGTGCTTTGGGCAAAAGGACTGCTAGTCAAATAGCCAATGACATCACAGATACCTTGAGGAAGCTATGCAACACCTGTTGTGGCTCCTTAAGGTGACACCCCACCCAAGACCGTTCCAGTTTATGCCAGACTTTTTGCTATCAAAGGCCTTGTTGAGCTCCAGATGACCTTGCAATCATTTCTGCTTGAGCCAGAGAGGAAGCACTTTCCCCTGGTGGCTTAGCAGAGGGACTTCTGTGATGGCAGAAAAGGGAAAATGGTGTGATTGGTGAAATTGGAAACCTCTGTTTACACGGAAAGTCCATTGTGATTGATGCAAACACCTCTTCCCTGGATATGTAAGCAAACCGTTCAGCTGGTTCATAAACTGGCCAGCAGATGACTTTGTGTTCTGCCACCCTTGGGATGGCAACATTAGGTCCAATAAAGGGTTTCTCTTGAACAGTCTTTTTTTTTTTCTTTTAGCACAGTGAGCTGACTGATAACAGGAAGAAGGAAGCTTCAGAAAGATCAGAGTTGCAGTAGCCAGGCAGTGACAGCAGAGAAGCCTGCACAGACAGCCACAGATGCAGTGGCTAGAGGCAGTTGCTGAAGGAGAAGAAGCATGGAGTGGTTAGTAGGCCAAGCTGCAAAAACAGCAAGGCATCCATCAGCATTGTTGGCTATGCCCCAAGCAGAATTACAGGGTCATGGGCTGACAACAGCAGTGAAGGGTAGAAATAGCTGTCTTCTCAATGGTGGCCACTGTGACAATGGCCACGGCCACAGGAGGCAGCTGAACAGTTCAAGAAAGTAGCCATAGCAGGAACAGGAGGGATGGCAGAAGTAGAGAGAGGGTTGGTGGCAGAGTCTGAGGAAGGACAAAGGGCTATCAATAGCCAGAGCAGAGAATTTGCAGGCCTGAGGGGCTGGAAGAGCCCCAGAGAGCTGTCCAGCTGATGAAGAGGGAACTTCTTTGCAGAATGCTAGCACCAACCTGTCAAAGAATGATGGGCCTGCCACACATAGACCTTCCCACTGCTCACACTTGTCAGGCAGCAATCATCACTCCCCAAGCTGATGCAAAATAAGCAGACAGAAGCATCATACTTTAAACACAGTTTCCCTATAACACCACCAGTGCTTGGTGTTTACCATCCTCCACAGGGTGCTGAGGTCTCATGTCACCTTTGTGAGGTAAAGAGAAAGATGCTACATTACTCTGTTTTAGACTGTAATCCAAGCAGCCATAATGTGGGGAATAATGTCTCCTTTGGAGGGGATTTAAATAATTATAAACCCTAAAATAACAGCTGAGCTTTGTGGAAGACATACCTGAGTTGGTTCTAGTAAGCATGTTGTCTTGATTGATCTGTCATTCATAGCAACAATCCTGTGAGGTAGGTACAATTTTTTTCCCAGTTAAGCAGATGTGGAAACCGAGGCATACAGTTCACCAGGTCTCAGAACTAAGAAGTGTCAGTGCCATGACTGAAACTCAGGGTTTCAGAGTTAAAGCTCACATTCTTCCTGCATCACCTCAGGTGTCTAGTGTCATAAAGAGATGATGCGTCCATTTGGTGTGGGTCCAACCCTGTAAATTGGAGATGCCGTATTGTTTCCTTATAATGAAATAACTGGAGCTGATAACTTATACAGAAATATAGTTAACACATTTATAGATCCCAAGGTCCTGTATCACATGATAATCTTTTTGGCTGATAGAGTTGAGAGGAAGCAGAGGGCACCACACAGAAAGAGACAGGGAGCATGCATCTATGTCTATGTGTATGCTCACTTGTGTGCATATATGTGAATATGTATATATGTGTGTCTCCTTCTCTCTATAAAGCACCAGGACTCAACCATGAGTTCCACATGGATTAGCTTACCCAGTTCTTGTCATCTCTGAAAGAGCCTTCTAAAGAGCACTGTCATGATATTTCTATTCTCTGAATAACATGTGATGAGTATGAAATTTCAATACCTGAATCCTTGGACAACAGCACATAGCCAGCCAAGGCAGATTCATTTGGTGGGAACAGGACAGACAGATCTTCTGCACATGGTAGTGCCACCTACCTGTAAAGCTCTCTGTATACAGCAGGCCATAGGAAGAGGCTTGGACTAAATAGATACATGAAAGTCCTGAGTTCATGTGGCAGTCCTGCTTGACTCTTCCACTAAGCTACACTCATTAATGAATAATAAAGATTATATCTGGACCCTTTAGCACCCTATGGAGTCATATTTCTCAATCTATTTAGAACTCAAATGGGCAGGAGAACACTATGTACACGTGGAATCTTCTCAAACACTTAAACAGCGGTATTTCATCATGGTGGCTTCTTGGCCTTTCAAATCAGAACACTGTATGTTCCATGGGACATTAGTTTCTCTGATGTTCTGTTTGTAAAAGGATTACACAGTCAAATGCAAAATTCCAGGTAAAGCAAGATAAAATACATATCTTCACTACAGGTCTTCTTGAAGTCTTTGAATGGAAATATACTCTGTGAATCTTAACAAGGAAATAGATTAGGCAGCATTCAGAGTATGCATGTTTGAACAGACTTTTTATTTCCCAGAATCCTAAAGTATTTGTCTTCCTTGGAACACATTCAGGGAAATAATGAATAACTGCATAAATAGTGTTGGGTTAATTGGCAGCTTGAAAATTATAAAGAAAAAATATAGCTACCTGTGCAGTATACAAATCTAAATTAGCACTGAATCTTAAAAAGCTAAATGTGAGAGGAGCTGGAGACATCACTCAGTGGTTAAGAACACACACAACTCTCATAGAGGACCAAGTTTGGTTCCCAGAACCCACACTGGGGGGCTCACAACTGCCTGTAGCTCCCACTCCAGGGGATCCAACATCATCTTCTGGTCCCTAAAGCACCTCTACTCACATGCACAGACCCTCACACACACATACAGTTAAAACTATCTTTTTAAAAAAGCAAAAAGTAAAAGTATAAAACACTGGTAAATATAGAAAAGAAGGGAGAAATTCCCAAATATAGCAATGGTGAAACCATAATGGAAGACTAAATTTATTTAATATTTAAGTCATATATAAATAACAGTAATGAGTGTATCCCAGGGAGGAAGGCAACAAGCTGGGAAAAGATGTTTTTTATGGATGCTCAACAATAGTTTAATTTGTTTAATGTCTAACAACATTCACTAATGAATAACAAAATGAAGACGAAGACTCCAGGCATAAAATGAAAGCGGGTGTGACCTGACAGCCCCTCCAAAGAAACATAGTTGAAAACTAAACACTATGTAGTCTTCCCACATTCAAACTTGCAACTAAAGCAATGGTGAATTTTTTTTTAAACTTTATTTTCTAAGTCACACTTTTTTCCCCTTTAGTAATAAGTAAGCATTTTCCCACCCCATGTGGAAGGGGTACAAATGGGCAGAAACAACTCTATGGAATGACCGGATGAGATGTTCAGAAGTCTTAAAAATGTACATAATTTTTGACTCAGCAATTCTACCTCTGGAAATGTATTCCAAGGAGATGATTGCTGATGCTTGAAAAGATTTATATTCAAGAACAGCTACTTTATCATTGCTTATAATAACAAAAATCTAAGATATCCATAATGTGCTACAATAAATATGACAAATTCATGGGCCGGAATACTACGCAGTCATTAAAAATTATGTAGTACAAGAATATTTAATGATCTGGGGAGATACTGATATAGTAAGTAAAAAAAGCATGTTAAAGGACAGAAATAAAGTCTGATCACTTTTATTATAAAAATGTGTGTAATAAAAAGTATGGGCACTAAAATACAAGTGGTGATTATGTCTAGTAGTTAGGACCATGTGCAAATGTTTTCCCTCTTCTTATCATATTTTCCAATATTTCTCGCAAATTTTCCACAATGAACATCTTGTTCTTTTGCAATCAAGAAAAATGACAAGTTCAAGGGGACCACACATGACATTTGCATTTTACAAAAAACAAATCTCTGTGCATACTTTTCTTTAAAATCACAAATAGTAAGACATACGTACCTAGGTTTTAAAGGATATGTCTTGATTTTAATGCATTTTACAGAGGCTAAAATACTGTAAACGAGCATTATCCCCAGGGTAGGGTCTTTCCAACATTACTTACAGATCTATATCATCCCAATATATGCTCTTTGGAGGTCACATAGGCCATAAAAGCTGCTCATCTTTCCATTGCAAGCGTGCACTAGGCTGAACCATTTTCCGGTATGACCAGCCTCTGTACCATCACACTTCTCACATAAGCCATGAAGTTCAGATTTTACAGCTGATTCAGCTACTATTACTACTAACACCAAGGCTTTAGCTAAATGACCCCTGTTCTCTGCATAGCTCCATAATCATCAGGACTGTGGATTCAGAACCTTGGAAGAAAGAGTGGCAGATGGACAAGAATATTTTATATGTACAAAAATGTCACTTTTGCGCTAATTAAAATCATTAATAACAAAAAGTTAATGGAAAGGACAAGAAAGGTATCCCATTCACAAAATGTGTATAACAGAGGGTGGGACTTTGTTTCTTCTCACAGCTAGAAAGATGTTCTCAGATCTATACCAGATCCAGTCTGTTTCTCTGGTACAGATGACTGTCCTGGATGCTCGAGGAAACCAAGGCCTGGGAGAGCTATTTCTATCCCCCTGTCTCTAAAGGCACACCTGCAGAATTAAATTCCATGCACTGCCAGGAATGCTTTCAAAAGCTCAGAATCAATTCTTCAATCATTCCACTTTCTTAGCTGTGATTAAAAACATGTGTCCCCTAATTAAGCTAATGAGAAATTGTTAATTGGCACCAAGCCCCCCTCTGTGTACACTTGCTAATGTCACCATCATTCTGACAGGAGAAGGGATCAAAGTCAAGGGGAGAAAGTTTTCAAGTGATTTCGTTATTGAAAGTCAAGGACAGGGGCTTCATTTGGAAAGTGAATGTTGTCAGTTCCAGAACCTGCAGGGAGGAATGCAGAATGACAATTCCTGCTAATTTTTTAGAGGAGCA